>JAOWCC010000674.1:0-122094 GCA_030867875.1 Actinernus sp. WN-2022 | reverse complement strand
GTTAGGATAATACATATATTTACAATACTAAAAATTACTAAGAATACTTTAAAATGCAATACCTTCCTAAATATACTTCAAATTACTAAATTGAACTTACTATTAAAATGATGATGCTATAAGAATAATACTAATGATGGCTAGAGCTGCTGAAATGCTTTTCAAAAATACAATAAATTCATACTGGCCTCAGTTAATGAGTGAACTCATAAGTAAATGAAGTCATCACTATTAAATCTAGTAAAAGAGGCAGATGTAGTGTTAAATTTGAACTGCTCAAACACAGATAGATGTTTTAAATCTTAAAAACAAGCAGTACATTCAAGTGCTGTTGCCAATACACTGTCATTTAAGAGAATAGAGGATTTATACATGTTATTTGGACTGTGTTAGGTTCGCAAGGGATTGTGGTCAATTGTACAGCCGCCATCTTTATTGTATTGCTATTTCAGTGTTCAGGACATTTAACCTTAGTAAAAAAATTAAATGCTTTTTCTTGTCGATATTTGCAAATTACTATACAACCCACATGTGTATATTGCTCTCTGTCGTCCTTTTGATTGACAGCTGTCTTTGTGTGTGTTGTAGTCATGGCCGTGTTGTAATACCATGGCGGAAGAAGGCACTTCACATCACTGATCTCCCTTACCTCAAACTCGCTGGTCTGTGTAAGAACCGACACTCGAACATGTTACCCAAGTCAGTTAAGGTGAGAAGTCTCTCCATTCACTCGGGTAGAAGTATGTGTGGTGAATTTATTTCATTAATCTGGCGAAATATCGCCTCCCAGTCCAGTTCTAATATTTTTAATTGCCGATTTTCCACTCATGTCTAATTGAGAGCAAACGTTTAAAATTTCGGGTCTGAGTATTTTTAAAAACTTATTTTGTCGGATATTTAAACACACCTTTGTACCAAATCTTAAGTGAAGCCATTGTGTGCTCCAACCTTTTTTGTAATTTCTTTTACATATAACGTGTCCAGTTTTATCCAGTGTGAAGCAAACGCAAGCGATGATCACACGTCAAGCGCATGCGCAAGCGATGTTCAGACGTCAAGCGCATACGCAAGCGATGTTCACACCATTCTCGTTCCCAGTGCCTCCTCAACTAACTGAAAAATCAGAGGCTCTGGTAAGACACGAAACCGGATGTCCTAGATTCTAGGACATTGAAACTGCGCATGCTCTTAGAACTCATTTCCGATTTGCTAACTAAAGCAATGGCGGACCTCATGGAAGCTATCCAGTTCGCCCTTGCAAAGCTTAAAATACAGTTTTCTTTAAAAACTAAACACTTGGAAGCTATTCGGGTAATTAGTATCGATAAGAAGGACTGTTTCTGTGTCCTTCCGACCGGTTATGGTAAATCGTTAATTTACCAAAGTTTACCGTATGAGTTTAATGCTCTTCAAGGTTCATCCAACTCAATCATGGTCGTCATATCTCCTCTCAACGCAATTATCGAGGAGTGCACAGAACATGCTGATTTTCAGCTACTGGATTAGACTGCAGGGCTGATGGTCGAGGAAGAATAGCCCTATGTATCTGTTGTAGGTTAGCAAGGGCTATAGTGCTCAGTGCACTCGGCGCGGAATGTGTTTTGATGGTGGATTACTGGGAGAGCTATAATTTTGCTTTCGACCTCGTTTTAGCCTGGAATTTTGGATCGCCGCGGTTTGATGTTCATGCGATTGCTGGACCATCTCACGGAATTTTTCGGCAGTTTCAAGAGAGCGTTTGCACGGACAGCATATTTTTGTAGGGTAGGTTTCTTCCCAGAAAATGAACGGATGGCTTAGATAAGAACCCAAACTTTTCCTTAGGTCGCTGTTTAAAATCACTGGGTGATTCGTATCCGATATTACGGCGTTGCAGCAAATACATGTATTTCGATCGAAAAGCTTTTCTGCTGACTTTTTTGGCGTAACATCCGCCATTATTGGGTTATAGTCGATCGAAGGGAGATTTTAATTACCTTTCGGCTTTTGCCACCATACATTACATATATGAATGTTTATTAATTAATTAATATGTTTAATCATGTTCTTTTAAAAGGCACATCACTTCATTCTTTATTATTTTCACATATGAATGTTTATTCTTTTGATTATTTTACTTTTATTGAAACTGAACACCTCAAAAATGCCTTATTTTACTTGTTATGTTTACAACGGAAGTGATTTATCCACTAAGTGAACCGGAAGAAAAGCGCTGTGCGCAGCACCTGTTCAATTGATTCTTCATCGCGCAGCCGATTTGGCTAGCCAATCAAATTAGAGCCTGTTTCGTGTCTTACCAGAGCCTCTGATTTTTCAGTTAGTTGAGGAGGCACTGGGAACGAGAATGTGTTCACACGTGAAACGAAACATAATGCACGCATGCGCATATGAAGTGCTTTTCCAAGATGGCGGACGAGTATCAAGGGAGCGCTGATTTGCTTGCGATTGCGCTCGCTTCACCAGTGTTCACACGGGTAAATTCGTGAAGGAAGCGCAAATGCAAGCGCAAGAGAATGGAAACTTTTTCATTCTCTTGCTCTTGCTTTAGCAATACATACATGTTTTATTGAGGCTCCCTAATAAGGGATTTTCAGCAACAATATACAAGTGATAAAAGTAATAAACGAATAAATACATACACGTATGCCGCACACGTCCATGATTATTGTATTAATATCTGAAGTAAATTGTACACTAGATGTCATTTATGCACTGATATTCCTGTCGATAAAACCGATTTTAATTTCTTGCGTGCCGCCATCTTGGATCTCATTACGTCCAGTGTTGCTCCTATTGTTACACAACAAAAAAGCTATTGTTTTCTGACAATAGAGACAACAATGTGACGTCATACAATCCAAGATGGCGGCGCGCAGGAAATTCGAACGAATTTTATCGACAGGAAAATCGGTGCATAAATGACATCTAGTGTAAAATTTACTAGAGACAAACACAGAAATAGACATAGGCATGCATAACAAACACTTGAGAACAAACATTGTTTTTCAACCGAGATTCCCTTTAATAAATACCAATGACTACTTAGTTTAAAGTTAATTAATTAATCGTCGCTTTAAATCCTAGGATTACTTATACATTTTAGAGCACTACTAAGATTATTCCATATCTTGGCGCCACGATATATAAATGCGCACTGACCACTTGATAATCTGCACCATCGGAGTAGTAATGTTCACACAAACTTTTTCTTGCGCTTGCATTTGCATTTCCCGTTTGTCTTTACCGTTCAAGTGTCCAACTCGTGTATTTTTCTTCTCTTCAGCGATACGTATCAGTGTTAGACTTCGAAACAAGTTGTATTATCACCCCTCCTTACAAGGTTTGTATCTGAATATCATCACCTCCATTTACCGAGGGTGAAACGCAGCAAACGGCTGACAAACTCGTTGCGTCTTTGTCAATATATACTAATCCCTGGTGTGCCAGACTCGATTAGCTATCTGTAGCTACTTCTGGCACCCCAAGCACTGTTACAGATTTAAGTTGTTGTTTCTCGTACAACTACTGCTGACAGTTACAATTGAAAATACCTTGACTACGGATATGATAATATGTACAAACACTAAAGGCACTGTAACAATATAGGTTTATATGTCACAATACATGTATATACATGAAATCAAAGAAACACAAAATAACAGAATCAAATGATGTTACACAAGATGCTAAATACTATCAATTCTAGCGAGCAATAATGCATTGTTAAACTCGTTGTTTCAATCCAGTTAGTACCATACCTCTACTTTACAATCAATAGCTATTAGTTCCTCAGTGGTTTTTAAAACCACATTTTGCAAATACGCAAGCGTATTTACAAGCCCTTGTTTTCTTCATGCCTGATAATTGTACCACTTTATACCTCAGGGAATATTTCTGAGCTCAATCTTCAATTACCGCAACTGTTGGCCGGTAAGACATCTGTCAGGTTTCGTTGCAATAGACTATATCGCAACCCCACCGTCGCAGTGCACTCTGGGAGGGATATACATGTATCAGTTTTCCATTGTTGTCGTTGGGCGTCCATCTTGAATTTAACAATGGAAACTGATATATCCATCCCAGAGTGCACTGCAATGGTGGGGTTGCGATATAGTCTATGCTTCTGTCTGTAATTGTCGTTCGTGTCTGTTGTAAATGTCGTCTATCGTACGCAGGCCATCTTACACGGTCTCGCATTGAAGGATTTCAGGACGACTTTGTGGTCGCAAAAACAGGTTTATTTTCTAAGGGTTAAACATGTCGGCGCATGAATAAGGATCTATTGCCACTGTAATCATTCTTCATATCGTGTATCATTGTCGTATGCGTCGTCGGAATATTATGATATTCTGCATTTACATGATATTTAACAAATGGATGTAATTCTGCCGTGCGGATGACGTCACAACGTAAAAAAAACACAAAGAAGTACGCCAAAAGACGTAGTTGAGTCATTCCCGTCACGTTGTGACGTCATCTGTGCATCTATAAGAGAACATACGCACGATGAAATGGCATCTATTTATTTTATTCAAAAGTTAGCGATAAAAAGGATACAACATGGTTTTACCCAGAACGTGACATCATCTGCACATTTGTACTCCAGTAACACATTGGTATCGACCAATCAGAGGGTGGTTTCGCACTGATTGTTAAACTTATTTCCAGTCTCAGCTTAAGCTTTATTTATTTCCAATAGACAAATGCATCACTGCAAGCCTTCATCCACAGGTAAGAATGTCTATAAATCCAAACATAATGAACTTAATTCTAGGAGAAAGCCCTGCTTGAAAACACCCCGTATAAAGCCAGCTTCAAGCTAGACAAGCTCTTTCGCACTGACGAAGGGCTTGTGCATGAAACGTCAGCTGCTACTCACTTGCCACGGCAATTAGCATACCAATCGACTTTTAGTTGATCATACCAGTGTTTATCTTCCCCGCCGATACAGATCTACTAATACTAGTTTTTACAGTAACTAGTTATCCATTGTATGACTCTGTTGATTATAGCAGTGTTTATCTTACTCATCGACACAGACGTACACTAGTTTTTACAGTAACTAGTTATCCATTGTATACTCTCAGTTGATTATACCAGTGTTTATCTTACTCATCGACACAGACCTACACTAGTTGTCAATTCTACGTTACAAGTGTAGTCTATCAAGTAATTCGATGTCTGAGGATGTAAGCTTATTTATCTGACACTTGTTTTGTTTCTTAGTCTCTTTCTAGAGTTGGCTTCCAAAGCCTATATGTATTACTACGTGTATTGTCTGGGCAGTTTACAGATCTGCGCCTGTAAAGGGTGAGTTACTAAATGTACTTAAGACTGTACTACGTGTATTGTCTGGGTAGTTTTCAGATCTGCGCCTGTAAAGGGTGAGTTACTAAATGTACTTAAGACTGTACTACGTGTATTGTCTGGGTAGTTTTCAGATCTGCGCCTGTAAAGGGTGAGTTACTAAATGTACTTAAGACTGTACTACGTGTATTGTCTGGGTAATTCACAGATCAGCTCCTGTAAAGGGTGTGTTACTAAATGTACTTATGGCTATGTGTACGTGTATTGTCTGGGAAGTTTACAGATCTGCGCTTGTAAAGGGTGAGTTATAAGGCTATGTATATTACAACGTGTATTGTCTGAGCTATGTGATGTTACGCGAGTCCAGTAATTACAAATAAGCGAATGTAGACTCGAAAACCAGACGGCAGTCTCGGAGTTTCGTTTTTAGATTTCGAATGTCGACCCACAGCAGACTCGAAAGCCTTGCCGTTTTCAACACTAAATTAGCAAATTGAGAGAGAACAGGAACGTCGTCAATCAGTACGTCATTTAATTTCATTCTGTAAGATTTGATACGCTGTTGGAGTTTATTTTGTGTAAATAGTTGCATTCGTAGTTTCCAGACACATCGTAGATTTGAAACCGTCATTTGAATTTCCAAATCGACGTGAAGGTTTTGAAAAGCCGTTGTAATAGTCTGTGTCACTGGTCACGTGTGACACCACATAGCCGAACATACGTAACATGTTCTAATATGGTCTAAAACGCTATTAATAGGAATTTGTTTCTTGTTGTTGCTTTCTAACATTTTGTGAATATTTTCAATTAAACCTTAGTATTTTGGAGATGGAAAAATTGCCATTTTTATTTGCAATCGTTTCAAGTAAATTTATCAGATGGTGAAAGAGGTATTACTTTGTTTCATAATACAACCTTCATCTTTAGAGTCCCACTGCATCAATTCCATATGTGCCGATTAAGTTGAATGGAAACTTTGTAAACATCCATTTACGATTCTCCTATCTTCAGGGATCGTTCTGTTATGCTTGGCACAACCATCAAAGCTCCAGCTGTAAGTACAAAAGCTCTGTTGAAAGTGCCTGTAAGCCCAATTTTTTAAATCATTAAAATCGATTCTCCATCGAGTAAATAGTTGAATAGGAAAATAGTTCTTGATGTGAATGTTGCGTCTATGAGCTATAGAGGTTTCTATTTCCGATATGCTAATAATATGATGTCACAGGAGGCCAACACAAAGTCATTTCTTTCTCCTTTTGAATGGAACTATTTCTGATTTATACAAAATACTTGGTAAAATCACTTATATAAGTCCCAAACATAACATGGGTGTTTAGAAAATGAGACCTCCTGTGACGTCACATAATTAGCATATCAGACGCAACACTCAAATCAAGAAATATCTTACTATTCACCTATTCACCTGTTCACCTATTCACTTGATGGAGAATCGATTTTAGTGATAACAAATTTGGGCTTACAGGCACTTTAATGACAAGTTAAAATCCGGTTGAAATAAATCTATTAGAATTTTTCGATTCATTCTCTCGCAGTAACGTACGATAGAGCAGATTTCGTACGAGTGGGACAAACTACGGCATGGCTGTAGCCTGGCCGTAGCCTGGCCGTAGCCTGGCCGTAGCCTAGCCGTAACCGTAACCGTACTGTAACTTACTTACCGTAACTCTGTTATTTGATTGGATCAGCAGGACAATAACTATAGGGAAACCATTTCAATGTTACGGCATGCCAGTGCCTTAGTTTGTCCCACTCATAAGAAATCTGCGCTAACTAGTAAAACGTAGTGTCCATATAGGTCGGCACAGAACGAATTGTCAATCACGTATGTAAATAAATACATATTTCCCTAGAGGAACGAGTGTAAATTTCTTATAAAATTTGCTTATGCATTGTTGTAGTTTAGTCTGACTGTTTAGGTCCGCCATCTTGGTTATTGAGTCAGTTGTTAGTCTTGTTAATGTTAATAAAGAAAGCAAAGAAAATCAAAACACCCGGAACATAAATTCAGTCAAATGCCCCACGTATACCCGGGAGGGGGATAGGAAGGTTCGGAATAGACCTCTTTAGCTTCGTACGTCACAGACTAGTCATGTGGTCTGAAATGGGTAAAGACAGCATGAAATACAGTGTTTGTATGGGAATCCGATGCCAAATAATTTCCATAAAATCGAATTTCTGAAATATTCACAGCCTGCAAATGTAAGGTACCAGGCAAAAGATTAACTTATCAAAATGTGAGGGATGTAGCTGTGCTGGGAAGCGAGCAGTCGTGTTTTTAGTTAACCATACATTTGTCTGTATTTGGAATGTGCCCAAGTCCGTGGGAATTTTTTTAGACTGCATGAAAAACTGAAAACACGAAAAACTGGAACCCTCAAATTGTGATCAGTTAATATTTTGCCTAGTGCCTTACGCTTGCAGGCTGTGAATATTTCAGAAATTCGATTTTACGGAAATTATTTGGCATTGAATACGCTAAATACTGTGTTTGTATGGGAATCTGATGCCATGTTTACCCACTTCCGACCATGTGACCTCGAAGATAAAGAGGTATATTGATAGAGCCGTTAAAGTGCATATGAGCCCTAGCCAGTTATCTTTGATATCGTTTGTACATGAAGTGAATAGTCCAACGGTAGAATATTTCTTGATTTGGGTGTTGCGTCTACGAGATATAAAGGTTTATATTTCCAATATGCTAATGATGTGATGTCATCACCGACATTTGCTGAATTTCTTTGTCCTTGTGAATTAATCTATTTTCTAATTTAGATTTTTTTTTTGGTAAAATCACTTTGATAAGCTTCAAATATAACTTAGAATTTTAAAATAGGTAATTTGTCTCTACCAGCATGCTTTTGTATAATAAGTGATGTCGGTGATGACATCATATCATTAGCATATTGGAAATATAAACCTTCATATCTCGTAGACGCAACACCCAAATCAAGAAATATTCTACCGTTGGACTATCGACTTCATGTACAATCGATATCAAAGATAACTGGCTAGGGCTCATATGCACTTTAATAGCTTTATTTCCTATTAAAAAAATGTAATTGTATATATTTGTGTAAATAGATATCGTAATAACAGAGTGTTCCAGAATAAAAATATATTATTCTGGAACACTCTGTTATTATGGGAGCCTCAACACAAAATGAGAATTAGTGTATTTTAGTTTTATTTCTTAAATAGAAGGCGTGACTAATGTAACTTTTGTAAACAAAGCTTTTTCTACGGCAAAACAAGTTGTGACAGTTACTTTTGTACATTTTATGCAAACATTTTACCTTTACACTCGAAGGCCATAGTTTGTAGATTTTTTAGTGCTTTTAGGCACTGCATTTTGTTGAATTTCTCAAATTTCCGCATCGGACGTGAATTTACGCCTGCCATTTTGTTTCAAAATTATCCGGAGTTTTGTAGGTGACTATTGTTAATTATTCCGAGATAGCGAGCCAATCAAATTGCATGATCTATGTAGGTTCCCGTGTTGGATATCCACTGCGCCTCATCTTTGAAACACTGATTTTGTATTTGGTTTCTATTTTTAGGATGAAATTGATATTATGAGCAAGCTTGGTGTCCACTTCTCTGACGCTAAGATCGTGCAGGTAAACACTGCGGCACGGTTACTGTACGGCATGCCATGACGTAGAAATGGTTTCCCTATTGTTTTTGTCTTTCTTATCCAATTTACGGTACGGTTACAGTACGGTTACAGTACGGTTACAGTACGGTTACAGTACGGTTACAGTACGGTTACAGTACGGTTACAGTACGGCCACGGACATGCCGTGTTTTTGTCCTACTCGTACGAAATCCGCTCCAGTAGATAGCTTACATTTGTTTCTTTGTTGATAGCACCTCGGTGAAGTTGTGAAGCAACAACAGGTAGACTATCATCTTCTCGATGAACAAGGTAGAGTCCTGGTAAATTGTCTCAAGTTGTCGTAGAACATAATAATCCAATAGTCCCGCTCACAGCTCCCTCCGCCATTTTGAATATTTCATGTAAAGTGCTCATGAAAACGAGGTGAACGGTGACGAATATGAAACAAACAAGAGAATTATATTAATATACTTTAAAACAAATCGAGAAATTCGCTGTACAATCGTGTAATATTTCTGTCTACAGTACTTTGACTGTCGTAGCGTCGCTCCTCGCAGACTTGTGCCAGTGCATCCAGCTCCGAAACGTACCGCCTCTGGATCTCTTGCAATAGGATCTTAGGATTCCACCCATCAACAATATCACACAATAGTTCGTTCTGTTCTCGTTTGAGGTTTATCAGTTGCATTTGCTGTATAAAGAAATTCCTAAATAATTAAACTTACTGGTTATTTCATGCATGGATTTCCATGGAATACGGGCGAATATTTCACGAGAAATTTGTATTATTTGATATACAACTCGCCTTATACCAAAATAATATGAATTTCGAGTGAATGTTTCGCCGGTATTGCATTAGAAAACCACGAAATAACCATATTATCCTATAAATAACTTTACGGGAAGATTTATAACGAAAATAAAGCAACTATAGGCTGCGAAATTTCTCGGAAAACAAAGGTTTTGAGAACACGTCTGCAGAATAATTATGTATTCAAAAATCATGAATTCGTATTGGTTGATAAAGAAATGGCGCGAAATTTCATGCATTTCGATTGCCCTGATCTATCTAGCCATGGAATACCGCTCTGTTTTTCATAGAAAAACCACCCTTAATAGATAGTATGCACGCTCTAATTGGCTGTTATCCGTGTTTGCATGAGACTGTAAACACGAAAATGACATAAACATAAATCCACTCTTTGCAAACGATCGTGCGTGTGTATTATAAAAGAAATAGAAAACGTTTTCCGTGTGTACATAGCCTGATGTAAACCGAGACCGAAGATTTCTAAAGTATTTCATGATAAAGCTGAGCTCTGATTGGCTGATATATAAGATTTATAGGATAATAACGAATTTTAAATTATTTTGGATTTTAATTCTTAAACCAGGTGACAAGATTACAGGCCTTCTCGCTTCATGCCTTGTATTTCCTGACCTCGAACTCTGCAATTTGATTGGACCAAAATAATAAGGAAGCCATTTCAATGTAAAACTCCTTCCATACCGTACCTGCACATGTTCACGGTTTGTAGTTTTCACGCTCGTTAGCTATTTTCGATTTAGTGCCCAAAGTAGTTCGGTGATTGCTTTGGTTTTGCGTTTGCTTAGTCATTTTAGAGCGGTTTTCAATTGAGTATTTGATTGGTTAGTTATCCATGATTGCGTTTACATTTCCTCGTGATTGGTTGAAGTAAAACCAATCGTGAAACACTTCAGTTCGTGATTGGTTCATTGATGTTTTTACTTGCTCCTGTGATTGGCTCACTGGTTTTGGTTTTACGACACTCAATAGCCCACTTCCGCGATATGCTTTACTTGTCACGCACAAAGGTTTCAATACGAGGGCCCGTGCTAAATTATATTTATCTTTTCACAGAGAAAATAATTAATTTAATTTAGCACGGAGCCTCGTATTGAAACCTTTGTGCGTGACAAGTAAAGCATATCGCGGAAGTGGGCTATTGAAAACCGTTCTGTTACCTGTGTAATTATTGGTCCACTAAGTTCTAAGTTAAAACCAAACATCACGCAATCAGTTTTCGTTTTAGCAAGAGTAATTCACAAGTGCGTAACACCAATCACGACGTTACTTTCTCCTGTGATATAGGTTGTATGACACTCATTGGAAAACCGATCTATCGATCTATATGAAAGAAGTTTATTGGAAATTGAAAACTACAATATACTTCACACCAGTAATTGTGAAAAATTGCACATTAAATTTTCGTATTAAGATATAATGAAGGGTTTATATTAGGAAAAATCTATTCAGCCAAAACATATGTAAAATAGTAGTTATTCAAGTTACGCAACACTAACTAAAATTTCAAATTAATGTACTATATCTATTGCAAGCGATCTTGTTTAACGGTTGGGTCGAAAATTAAGCTATTTTCTTTAGAGGTAGTTGTCATGTAGTTGTGAAAAGTCATAGGGTATAGATCTATTATTAGTACCAAATTTATGTACATAAGATTTTTACACCAGTATAGGTGATATTTTATAGTATTATTTTATGAAAATGATAAGATTAAATGAATAGATGTTGACATTATGAAACTGAGTTTTTGTTGGAAATTCAAAAAATACAAGATGCTTCACACCAGTATTTTAGAAGAAAAAAATATTTAGGGTTTATATATTTTTTAAATGATTCCTTGAAATGTATTCAACGACAAAAATATGTAAAATAACAGTTATTCAAGTTATTCTAGACTAACTAAAATTTCAAATTCATGTACTCTTTTATTTCACGGTGGGTTAAAAAATTAAGCAGTTTCCTTTAGAGGTAGTCGTTGGAAGTTCTAGTGTATAGATATATTGTTAGTACCAAATTTATGTGTATAGGATTTTACATCGCTATAGGTGATATTTTTATAGTATTATGAAAATGATGAATAAATGTTGATATTATCAAACTGTTTCTGTCTACATGTCGCTTGACACGTTGGCTTGTATGAAACACTGGCGTCGAGGGAACAGTGAGTTTTGTTTCCATCGATCCGGCCTCGATGTTCTCCTCGACTCCGTATTGAGGAACATCGAGTTCGAAAGGAACAAAACTTACTAGTTTCCGAGAGGCCAGTTTTGTATATAGATTTGTATATATAGCTTTTAGAAATAAAAGTCATTTTGGTAAACAATCATTTTGGTGCGCAATCAATACGAACTTTAAACATAATAGCCTTGCGTTTAGCTCTCCTTTCAGAGGGCTTTTCCCATCCTATCAAATACAGCAATGATTGGAAGTTGGTATCATAACTGACTTACACGGAGGATAAGTTTCGAAGCTCTGAAACAGGCGATGAAGGTCTTATGCGATCGACGTAACAGTCGACACTAGATGGCAATGCAAGACCAACTGTGGCGCCAACAGAAAAAAAATGTCGGCTTATACTTTTACCCACAATCCTATGCGCGCAAAAACCCGTTATAAAATCGCGGCAGAGAGGTTTCAAATCTTAAAAACTAGCAAGTAGAAGTTCTTTCGCCATTACACTATCATTTCAGAGAATAGAGGATTTATACATGTTATTTTGACTGTTAGCTTCGCAAAGGATTGTAGTCAAATGTACTGCCATCTTTTTCGGTGCGGTGGACTGGAAGCCATGCACGCTGCTCTGCATCCAGTGACCCTGGACGTCTAAGTCATGTGGATCTTTCTCTACGTAGCAAGGCGTTTGACACGGTGAACCATGACATTTTAATTGGAAAACTTGAGCATTATGGCATCCGAGGCATATTGCTAAAGATTGGTTTATCTCATATCTAAGGCCTACGGCAAACGTCGAACTAACCATGAACTTAATTCAGTCGAACCTATTAATTTTGAAATAGGCCCATGGATAGTACGACGTTTGCCGCAATTGGGATCGACCTATTCAATACTCAGCCCTTGTGAAACAGAACTTGAATTTTCTAGAATATTCTAGAAAAAGCTTAGAAATATTCTAGAATAAAGTTCCAGCTTTTTCTAGAATATTCTAGAATTGAATTCTAGAATATTCTAGAATATTCCAGTTTGTTAAAGTTTTTATGCAAATTAGGCAAGATTAAGCTGGAATTTCTGGATATTCCAGCTTTTTCAAGCAAATTCAAGCTTTTGGCATTTGCTATTCCAGCTTTTTCAAGCAAATTCCAGCTTTTGGCATGTGATATTCCAGCTTTTTCAAGCAAATTCCAGCTTTTGGCATGTGATATTCCAGCTTTTTCAAGCAAATTCCAGCTTTTGTCAATGGCATTCCAGCTTTTTCAAGCTTTTAGCACATACTGAATTCCAGCTTTTTCAAGCTTATTCAAGCTTTTATATATACATGTTGCACTAGGACTACATTAATTCCAGCATTTTCACACTAATTCAAGCCACATGATGATATTAACCTGTATTATAAATACTTACTTAATTCATTGATGAATGAATTGAACCCTAACCCCATTTGGATGCTGTATGGCAAGCCATTTTCAAAAATGCAGAAAGTTAGACATGCATTCAATAATGGAGGTAAGGAAAACAGCATTTTCAAACAGGTAACGCAACTGATGTTGTACATTGCTAGCTATATTAATATACATGTAGAAAGCAGATTAATTACATGTCAATGTAGCATTAAATTGATGAGGCATACATATATGTAATAATATACTGTAAACAGTAACTGCCACACAAACATAACATTGTGTGATACATGTAAGTATATATTAAGTATAAACAATACATGTACACTGTATCTATAGATATTTTAAGCTTACAAGTTTAAATAATAAAATTAATTACTACATGCCGAACGTATGAAACAGCATATAAGCTACATGTATATAATATATAGTATTGCATGGAGAAAAGATGAAAACACAATATAACATTTCATAATAGCTCAATCTTGTTTATTTTTAAAAAGAACAAAATTGGAAACTCAAATTAGATCATTTAAAAGCAATATTTACAATGGGATTTGCTAACTTTCAATTGACAGTACAAATATACTACACAAGGAGCTATAGGTAGCAGAGATTGCAGAATACTCAGACACTAGACTTATATATAGCTAATTAATTTTCGAAGTGTCCCATTAAATGAACCCTGAATCCTTATACCATAAAATTATAATTATCGCCTCCCCTTCTTCTCTGGTTATATAGGCCAATCAATCTGGTGATACACCTCACAGCCACTGTTCGGGTAAAAAATCCCTGATTTTTTTAACGGGACCTGCAACTACCATAGGGGGTGATCAAAGCCAGGACTATGCTAAACCACTGATCAAATTGGAATTTACCGGATAACCCGAATAAAAACCCTTGGAGCAAGGGTGAATACCAACAAACTCAACTCACATGTGGTGCCCACGAACTAGAATTGCATCCGGGTCACAAAGGTGAATACCACTGCAACACCCTGGCTCCTCTGGTTGCATGTTATGATAATTATTAGATCACACTAGACTTACAAAATTGGGTTATGTTGAACACAAAATGGAACCATTTGTGGTCATGGCCTCTAAAATTAAATAAATCCTACAGTTGTAATGTAATCTTTGGATATAAATGGATCTACATGTATGCAGCAATCCTATAATGTTAAACTTAATCTTGTTCCAGGAACTCAGCCAACATTCTTGTACCAAACAAACCCTTGTAAAATCTCATCTGTTTTTTTAGCTCGAACCCCTTGCCTTCAAAAAACAATACCACTTTTAATGTCTTTAGTCACTTTCAAGTGAACTGAGGTCATTCTGCAATCAGGCCAACTAAATTAAGGTTTAATTTTCACTCAGCTGCACTAGTTCTCCTATCCCTCCAGTTTTAGCTTTCTAGCCCATTCTCTGAAACCCTTTCTCTATATTGGTTTGCCCTACAAGAAAACAACAACATACACGATTAGTCACTTTTATACATGTACATACATACTGCTAAATAATTAGAAAACCTATTAAAAGCAAAGAGCCTTTAGCCATGGGGAAAGGGCGGTCGATATACGTGTACAACGACTGGAAAATATTAAAAGTGCCTGGAAGATCGACCGTAAAAAGCGGTCAAATAATACAACGGATTTCAATGTTTATATTAATACATTCGACGCACTTATTTGATACATACATGCTCTCACTTGTTTATCATGGTTTTGAGGTACTGAATCAAATAACTTGGTGCTCTTTCGTATTCCAAATACTTCAGACTTCTAGAGACTTCAGAAGTGGCTAAATTTGCGCGGTGCACGTTACACTGAAATCGGTTCTAACGTCGTAATCGACGTACTTTTCTGAGCGAAATTGACAATGCTGCACTTACCTTCGATTCTTGAGGAATCCTGAAGATTGTTATTAAAGAAATAAGAGTTTGATAATGCTAAAAACCATAGCAGTAGACAGAGAATTTGTAACAAACAGTCCAACTTCACGTGTAGAAGACGGTTGACGAGTAATATTATACGTTTGAGTTAATAGAGTACCGAAGTGATGACGTCATAAATAAAAAAATTTCCCTTTAACAACATTTGACCACAGTTGCAGAAAGAACACGATAAAAGAACATTACATAGCAAAAATGAGGTGAATAAGATGAAAAGCGGCCGAGATATGGGCATTGGAATATATAATATTCTTTAACAAAACAATGTATTTTTGTCCTGGTTCCTAAGTTTATGAACCAGTACAAAAATACAGTGATTTGTTAAAGAAAAGTATATATTCCAATGCCCATATCTCAGCTGCTTTTCATCGTATACACCTCATTTTTGGTATGTAATGTTCTTTTATATTGCTCTTTCTGAATCAGTGGTCCAAACATTCTACATCTAAATTTTGCAAATTTGTGACGTCACACTTCGGTACTCTATTGAAAGCGTGCGTCCCGTGAATCGGATTGGTTACCGAACACGATACCTGGTATTCTCCGCGACGTGATTGGTTGAAAGTATATTATAATACCCGGATATTGTCAAAGGTTAATTCGTAACTTATAAACAAGGTTCGCATCTCCATAGTCTAACACTTCCCCACGATGGGAACTACTTCATGTAGCTGCACATAATGTCACGACACATAGTGTCTCGAAAGCATCTCCTTAGTAGCCGAAGTCCCTCCTTTGCGCTCCTTAGCCCTCCTATACGCTCCTTAGCCCTCCTTTACGCTCCTTATCCCTCCTTTACGCTCCTCAATAGCCCTCCTTTACGCTCCTTATCCCTCCTTTACGCTCCTTAGCCCTCCTTTACCCTCCTCAATAGCCCTCCTTTACGCTCCTTAGCCCTCCTTTACGCTCCTTCGCCCTCCTTATCCCTCCTTAGCCATCCTTTACGCTCCTTAGCCATCCTTTACGCTCCTTAGCCCTCCTTTATGCTCCTTAGTTTTTTTACTATCCATATTTTATTATTATTTTCAGATAGTTATTGGATAGCCTAGTTTTCTACATTGTACTATCATACATGCAGATAGTTTTCGGATAATCTGAAACCTAACTGCAAGAACACAAACCTGGCTAGTTTTTTACTATCCAAATTTTTTATCATTTTCGGATAGTTTTTAGATAGGCTAGTTTTCTACTACATTAAATGCAGATAGTTTTCGGATAGGTTTGTGTTGATAGTTTTTAGATAGCCTATCTATTAACTATCTTTGTAACATATACAGTGTAGTTATTAATTAGCCAAAAGGTAGTGAAAGTATAACTGTGGACTATCCGATAAACTGCTCAGATAGTAAAAATAATTATAGTAAATGTGTGCAATTATTTGTGACAACTTAAGCATGTGGATAGGAAATAGATACGACTGTTCATTTTTGTGAAAGTAATCAAGTTTTTCCAAGAATTACCAAAGCTGGAAAAAGCTTGAATTTCTAAATGTAATATACATTCCAGGTTATTCGAGCTTTTCCATGAATTACCAAAGCTGGAAAAAGCTGGAATTTCTAGAATGTTAAATAGAACCTGTCAGATTCCAGATTATTCAAGCTTTTCCAAGATTACCAAAGCTGGAAAAAGCTGGAATTTCTAGAATGTAATATCCATTCCAGGTTATTCAAGCTTTTCCATGAATTACCAAAGCTGGAAAAAGCTGGAATTTCTAGAATGTTAAATAGAACCTGTCAGATTCCAGATTATTCAAGCTTTTCCAAGATTACCAAAGCTGGAAAAAGCTGGAATTTCTAGAATGTAATATCCATTCCAGGTTATTCAAGCTTTTTCCAGAAAAACAAAGCTGGAAAAAGCTGGAATTTCTAGAACATGAAAAAGCTTGAATTGCTTTGATGCTCATTTCTTGAACATTCTAGAATAATCCCAGAATATTCTAGAATATTCTAGCATTCAGACTAAAGCTTGAATCCTGTTTCACAAGGGCAGGTACGAGTCCAGCATGAGGTTCGAGTAGCCAAGTCGGGAATTACGACTGGTGCGACTTTACGGCAAACGTCGTTCTTAACATGCGCCGAACTAAATTCATAAATTATGTAAAATAATAAATAAATCGTGCAAATAGTATGGATTGTGCCAAAACCGTGAAAACAACATCTACCCCATCTCCCAAACACTGATTCCCCCTCAGGTGAGCATGCGGTGTACAAAGGCGATTTCGAAGGCAAAATGGCGGCCTATCGGAAGTGATTATCGCATGACGCTCTGCCGAAAATGTGTAGTTCGTGCTTTAACGTCACAAAATACATTTGCCTTAAATGCGCAATGCCCTTTTGTAATAAATGCTCAGTATTCGAAAGTAATGAAGACATGTCTGGCTGGAATGCCGGCAGAACGATTGGCTATTGCGAATGTTGCGATATAGCTCGCTTTGAAACGCTTCTATCATATGAAGTCAAACCATCCAGAATGTCGTTGAAAACTGCGGCATGATCGACTATTAACAGAGGTTTCAATGTGTGAATCGCAACCGCTAGAAACATGGCCAATAACGCCACTTGCAGTGACAACCATCGTCTCCTATACACGGCACCGAGTGCTGTGTAGAACGCCATTCTTCTGTTTCTGTTTTGGACAATCATTTTCCACAGAAAGGCCTTTCTTTAATATATTCGACCGAGCGCTGTATTTCGCCCTGTCACTAACCGCGGGCGAAAAGTGAAATGCGCCAGGACACACGTTAGTTCCCATGATTTAATTAGGTGCAAGTGAATTAAGATCGACATATGTTCGACGTTTTCTGCCACGTCGGCCCTAAGTCGATCTTCTACCGAGCCTATTTTTTAATAGGATCGGCGCGACTTAAGTTCGACGTTTGCCGTAGGCCTAAGTAATCGAAGGCAATTTGTTTGTATTGGGAGTTCAAGGTCTGATGAGCACCCTGTACGCTGTGGTGTCCCACAGGGTCCGTGCCAGGGCCTTTATTATTTTCTTATACATAAATAATTTCCATAAGAGTTCAACTGCGTTTGATTTTCACTTGCTGACGACTCTAATCTGTTTTGTACCAATCTACTGTTAACAACAACTTATCTGAAATTAATACGTGGCTATCTTGTAACAAATTGTCCTTAATATTAATAAGACAAATTTTGTTATTTTCCACCCACCACAAAATAAGGTTAACTTGTCTATTAATCAGAAATGTATTAAACAGGAAAATAGCATCAAATATCTAGGCATTTATATAGATTCTAACCTCAACTGGAAGTGCCAGAATCAACACACTTTTTAATTAAGAGGAGCATAGGTGTTGTGTCAAAAATTCGATTATATTACTCTTTAATTTACCCGGCTTAACATATGGTCTATCAGAGTGGGGTAACTTATAACACTACCCTAAATGCAATTATTACATTACAAAAAATGCTTAGATATATTGAAACTCATTGATTTAACCAGTCAGAACTAATTACGGTAAATTTGGCCTTCGGTTCCAAGGCCCCTGCCTTGGAATGCCATTGATGATAATTTAAATAACCTAAGTAAAGCATCGTTCAAAAACAAGATAAAATCGAATATAATCAGCGATTATAAGGTTTTCCCATGCTCTTTTTCCCCGCTTTGTTTCATGTGATTGTGTATGGTTCTTCGTCTCGTGTAGTTATAGTCTGTGTATTTGTTTGTACTTTTATTTTAGTGCCAAAATATGTAGACCATTATCCTGTTATAATAATCTACTTTGGCTATCGGACTCGTTTGGCGCAAGCTATTTCCGATGGCATGTACATTATCTTTAGTAATAATTTAAGTAATTCTCTTTTCTGGTACGAATAAATTTGTTGTTGTTGTTATGGTAGTCGGAAATGTTTTCCTGTTTGCATAGGAGGAAAACTATATATTCGAAGAATCCAGGAACCGCCATTGGTCAATTTTATCTCTGAGACTGATCAGACTCGCATATCAAACAACGAGTGTCGATTTAGATGTCTGGGACCTAGAAACCGCCATATTGAATGTCATGGCAGCTCTTCCAAATATGGAATATGGGATTTTCCTAATATGGAAGAAGCCGCGGGAAGTTCAAAACGACACTTTTGCATGCTTGCTATTTTATTGATCAGACGAGATTGGGATGGGCCTCGGAGACTTGCGACTAGGACGACCAGGGTAAAAGCTGACTTTCCCTGCAACTCGTTACAATGACCTATAAAGTGACAGTGAGAGGGACATTTAATCTCTAAATGCCTGATCTCTGCTATTTATTGAACCTCGTGCATAAACATTAGGTACGATTAGTAATTAATCATACCTAATGCATAAACATTAGATAACTCTAACAACAAATCTAAACCCACAACAGTTGCCGAACATTTTCTTAATTCTCCTAATCACACTGCCAACGACATGCAACTTACTCCTATCGAAAAAATATTTTCTTAGAGAGACTCTATACGTAAGGCCAGAGAAGTGTTTTTAATCGCACAGGCGAGAACACTCGAACCTCATATCATGGCCATAACATCCGGGAAGAGTCATACTAGATATCTGTTTTCACCTTCTTAACATTTTTTCACGATCTATCATATTGTAATCTGTTTTACGACAGCTCAGTATCAAGTTCAAAAATACACGCCAATGTAAATTTTCTTCATTGTACCTGAAGAAGGCTGGTGTGGCCAGCCGAAATATTGTACCACTAATTTCAAAATTCTACGTTGTATCGGTCTTTGCTTCTTCATAGTTATTTTTTATTTGATAGCCGGGATTAGATCACTAGTTTGATCCAACGTACACCAGCAGGATTGTCGTTCACGGTTGCTTGCTTGAACAATTCGATAAACATTAGGTATGATTAGTAACTAATCGTACCTAATGTTTATGTAAAAGGTTCGCTCATGGATACATCCCTCGTATTCATTCATAGGGACATCTACCATTGCAGTATTACCAACTTTTCGAAAGAATACCTATGTAGGCTTCAACCTTCTTTCACGTCTAACACGTGGAATGACTAGTAATACTATTGCGCATGCGTCGCACCACATTTTTATCAGGCCTATATACATGCTAAACTACCCCAAAAGATTTCAATCGAATAACTATCGAATAGATGAAGTGAACAATTAACGGATTCCCAAGAGTATTCATAGCAACCCAAACATATTTAATTTATTCATTTTGAATTTGTTGACTCTGCCAAAAGCGTTCTTGTTCTACTCTCCTAGTTCCTCGGAAACCGTAATATTAAAAACTGATAGCATGGCATTTCGGTTGATTAGTGATTAAATGTCTCTCAAGCCTCAGGAAGTTTCTTCGACAAAACCTCCCTCGAGCTCGGCTTTCGGGTACATTTGTTTAATCACTAATCAACTACTTACAATTATAAATATGCTACTACTTATAAATATCGCCTCGCAGGAGGAAAATTTTCGTTTCTTGCATGTCCATGGAAGGACATAAAGAATGTAGACTTTCTCAAAGTCCTTTGATTTTCCCCCCGCTGCCATTAGTTTTCTCCAATAAAGCAAACTTCAAAAACGCATGCATAATTAACGACCATGGTTGCTCAACCAACGGTCTGAGTGCAATGAATCGAGTAGCGCAAAGGCCCCTTGGCTCACAGTTATTCAAACGCAACCGGCCTAACATTACGGGACACAAATGTTCGCTCCGTATTCCAACTGCGCATGTCAGTGACGCACAACGTAGCAGTATAAACACAATTATTCGTTTTTCATCTAAATTTCTGAAAATTATTATCTTTTAGAAGTAACGTTTTTGAAGCAGTTCAATAAACTCGCAGCACGTGTTTTTATATCGGGTCTAAAACCACTCGGGCCGATCTGAACACTGCTGCTCGCCAGGAGCCCATTACCAGGAGCGTACCTATGTGATGGGTAGCGGCCACAGCACAGTAGACGATGTGGCTATTTATAGATATCCGATTTCCGCGAAATAAAATGGTTGCTTGCGTTGCGGACAATGCGCGCTCCCCTGCATAGGAAATTGGTTGCGTGAATGCATAATGAGAAGTGACGTTTCGTCGTGTGATTGGTTTAGTGCAGGTATCCTTTGTCTACTTTTGCGGGAAACACAAAGCTAAAAATAGCTACATCATCTGTTCTGCTGTTGGACAGACCTAATGTGGGAGATGCACGCTCCTGGTAATGGGCTCCTGTGCTCGTTTATTAAACAGTACATAAAGAGGGCGACTTGTGGTAAGTCTAGAAAAATGCAGTTCTAGTGGAATCAACGATGTATCCCAGGAACGTAGGTGCATGTCTGGATAGGAGGAACAGAAGACTTAAGTCCGATGAAATAACCAGAGTACTGCAGGCAATGTAAAGGGCCGTCTGTGCCAGCCGACAAATCCCGACCAAGAACAAGAACAAGGTGCTGTAGAATGACGAACTTGCAGTTGTCCGAAATGAACTATACATTGACTATATAAATAAGTATACTGGAAACTGGAATCTCAAGGGATCGAATCATGACTGGAGGCTGATAATCCAATGGAATCGAATGGCAAAGAAACGTACTGGTTTCCAAACAAACGGAATTGTATTATAACAAGCGAGACCATAAAATACCAAACGAGTATGCCATACACTCCGACGATAAGTCTACTCTTATCATCGTACATACATAGACTAGTACTGGAAGTTATCACGCTCCACATAGCAAGGGAGGTCTGTAATAATGTATAGGGTTAACGGCAGGTCCTTTATCCATACATGTACATAAACTTGAGAAACTTCTCGTCGTGACACGTACGCGGCTTTGAGGGTTCTATACCATGACCAGGTGAGGGGGCAATATTTCTCCACTTTTCTCCATATTGACAGATACCCGTTGGCTACACTCTGAAGCATGGTATCGGTAATGAACTTAGTGAAGTTTTGATAACTCTTACTATTGGAGAAATGAGCACGAGGAGAAGAGGGCCCTGGAAAGTAATTTTTGGTGACACATGCCAAGAAGTCCCACGACATACGTAAACTGTGGGGCAACACACCAAATTTCTAGCAACTGACATACGTCAAATTTCACGGCGACAAACGCCGAATTTTTGGCGACACGCCAATAATTCACAGCGAGTCACGACGCACGTATACTGTGGGCTACATACGTCAAATTTCCAGCAATACACTTTAAATTTGATGGCGACAAACGCCGATTTTTTGCCGAGACACACCAATAATCAGATTCCTAGCGACAACTAATTAAACCAGTTTGAGACGACATACACCAAATTTCCAGCAATAGACGTCAAATCAGTTCAGGGCGACAAACGCCGAATTTTTGACAACACACATATACTGTGGGGCGTGACACGCCAAATTTCTATCAATCCACGTCAAATTTCACCGCGACACGCCAAACTGTGGGGCAACACACGCCAAACGTTAAGGCGACACATGCCAAATTCTATGCCAACCTGTGGAGCGACACACGCACAAGGATCAAACTTTAGGGTTCGTTTTCACTTGACACATATCTTGTGCTTGTGTTTGTGCCTGTGCTTCCGTCGCTCGTAAAAACCAGGCTTTATATTACCCTGATTTTTTTCCTGCCGAGCAAAAGTCGAGCGGAAAAATACATATTAAAAGCCAGCTGAGTCACATGTCTTCGACATTGCTAAAACTCTTGAACCCCTCGGCATGTACAAACGTGAAACCTCAAAACTTGAAACTTCAAAACTTTCACTCATCCTCTCTTGACTCATCTTTCAGCGTTGTCTGTGCCGTTCCGCGCCACCTTAACCAATGAGGGCTATCCGTGCAGTCCTGGATCCTAGTAAATTTACAGTCTTGGTAAACAGTCTTTCGCCACTCGATCGATCGTCAAGAGACCGACGAAATGGACTCTAGGAAAGACGATTTTGGGCGCTTAAATAAGTTGAACGAGGAAAACTTTGATGGTAATAGGATAGCTTGGTATTTTACCTATAATTTGCTTTTTTCAGATTTCTGATTGGATATTTGTGCTGTTTCAGGCGGGCGACCGAACAAATTTCTGTACAAGGGAACAAATTTCTGTACAAGGGAACAAAACACAAATCGGACCCCTGGAGTACGGAGAACGGAGCTGATGAATTTGAAGGTCTAATCCAACCCAATACTAGTCGAAAAAACAACAAGAGGACAAATAACTCACCAGGTATGAGTTTAACACGGAATCTTATTAATGTGTGTGTTAAGAATCGGACTTTTAATCCATTTTGTTGCGCTCTACAATTAGGTTTTGACTTTGAAGATGTGTGGATCATGGATTCATGGAGTATTCGCAAGAACGTACAAGTTAATTAGCACCGCCGCAAAGAACGGTTCAGCTCTGAAGACAACCAATAAATCATTTTATTCCAGACATGGAGGCATTGGAGGTTAGCTTTACCAGGGAATATACCCTGTATAAATCTCTTCTGGTTGCCAATATGGCTCTGTTAACTGGTTCGCCTCACGGATTTTTGTGTTGCCAAGTCGTTCAGGTTTTCTATTAAATTTAAGACTTAAGCTTAATTCCCTAGAGAAACCCAACTCTAAAAGAGAAAGGATTATCAATCTGTTTGTCCTCAGTGTTCACTGCACAACCACTTATTAACTACAGTATTTTAAAATTGCGGTTTTAGGTAATGGAGAATCAGACAATATTACCAGCATTACAAAGCGACAGAAAAGGGAAGACCTGCAGACGTTTTCTTCAGCCGGCACTGGTGAGTCCGCTTTAATATATATATAAACAGCTGTCCTAGGCTAAAGACCTCAGTTTAATTAGTTCACTTGCTGGTAAATTATCAAAGCTAAATTGGTTAGGTTGAAGTAAGAAATGGTTTTCTATATAATTGGATCTAATCCGACTGATTACAACTTCAAAACTAATAATTTTAAACTTTCATTTTTTTGTGCGTGTTTAATAGCAACCGTGGAATTCGACAGAGCGTGATCCAACAATCCTCACTATAGAATATAGTTTTATGCCTAACCACTAGATCCACAACTTAAAATTCCTATTAATTCCTATCTTAATTGAACATGAAATTGACTAGGATGTTATTCAGCCAAAGATTTCTTTAAAAAATCATTATTATTATAAATTAGGAACAGTAATTAATCCAAAGCATTAATTATGTTACTATATGTACAATATAAAGTTAATCCTATATTGTCAACAAAAGTCAATGTTCCTCTTTACTGTCTTAATAGTGGGCTGATTTTTTAAAAGTTCTTTCTTAATTTGTTAGCTTCCATGTCTTGTACATAGAGGATATTCAGTTTGTGGCAGATCCACAGGGTGTCCGATGGCACAAAAGGTCATGTGCCAGGCAGGGGACATTGTGTTCTGCTGTGATAATTTCATGCTACAGTTCCTATTGCTGGCTTGCAATCAATCCCCAGAGCTTCAAATAACGGGAAAGCCATGGCAATCATGCAATCATGTTGGAGAATATACATGTACCAAAAGAAGCTACCAAGGAATCTTTTGTAAATGTCCTCCAACATGGTGGCAATGATGTCACATGCAACCCAGTAAAAGTGTCATTTCATAGATCTCAGATTTTCACAATTTCTTGGGTTACTCTTGTGGCTTTATCATGCTTACAGCAGTCGTCTCGCACCTACATCACTTTTTTGTCCACCTTCTGGGGCATCTTGGACACCCCTTGACCAAATACTGGATCAACTCCTGATATATATTACACAGTGGTATATAGGAAGATATATATCTTATTTACCAGCCTTAGTCGATCCGTATGGAGAAAAACTTTCCCAGAGGTGACTTGAAAACGACTATAGCCTACGGGTAGCCATTATTTTTCAGTGGGTAAGTTACCTGTAGGCTTAAGAAAACAACCCTCGGCTTGTGGCCTCAGGCTGTTTTCAAGACCGAGTACAGGTATGTAAGACTTCATGTTATGATTTCCAGAGTTAAACTAGGCCACTTCAAAAGTACAATATTCACCATTATAATTCAGATGTATTTAGAGTCGTTCTAAAATGATTTGGGATTCAGGAAATGGTTAGGTTTTTTTATTTATTTGGGGTTATATAGGTTAATTTGCAATGAATCATGGTGTGGACATAACATGAAGTCTCTGCTCTGAGGACAACATTTTTCTCCATACAGACTGACTATTATTAGGCCGGTAACATAAAACTATTTTTTTGTTATCAATTCAATGTGTTGTACTTGCTTTCATTAATTCAGTTGTGGGCTTGCACAAGAAGCAACACATTTGTCACTCTTGAGCGTGTGATCATTGTTTAATTCACTCGAATCACTGGCAATTTTCTGCAGTTTTCCTTTTTATTTTAGGCTTTCAATATGACATGTTCAATTCTAGGGTACATTTACGTAAGAATCACAACAAAAACATTGGTTTTGAATAACCTTGGAATTAGCAGGTCTGGATTAGAAAAAAAAAATGGGCCGGATTGCCTGCCAATTTTAAACAGAGCATGCAATTTCTGATCAGTGGATTCCAGACAAGAAAAAGATAAATTATGAAGTTTATCCTCAAGATCTAGAGCTAGTCCACACATTACATGGGTGAGCACTCCAAGAACTCTTCTCTATTCATTTTAATGGGGCATCCTTCACCTCATCGGAACCTGGAATTAAGTATTTTAAATTGAGAGGTGAAGGCCTCCTGATTTTAATTACTGTTAATACAAACTTTGTAATCTTTCAAAGCTCATCTGGAGGAATTTCTTTGGGTTTTCTTGTTTCTTTATTGCAGTAATGGGAAAATTCTTTGAAGAGTTTTAGATTGTATTTTCCTTTTTTGCCCAGAATTTTGATTTTATTTCTGCTCATTTAAGCAGTGATTTTCACAAATCTGTCTGCCATCGTTGTAGTTTAAAATGTCATCACATTTTCACTAGTGAAGATATGGAAAATAATAATTATGCTGCTGGATCAAGACCAGATGTAGTTTGCAGGAGTTCTATATACATGTACTAGTCATTATTAATCAATGAAACATTAGTATTCCACTACAAAAAGTGTGTTAAGTGCTACATGTACATTGTACAATTGCAAGTAACAATGTATACTAAATCCTGTTATTTGTTAACTAAAGTAATGTTTCATTGATATAATGACTGCTCTATGGTAGTGACAACAATAAACATTTCTCATTTTATAATAATTTTAGCTAGTAGGATTTTAATGGATCAGTTAAGAGGATGTTATATATAGAAATGGATGGTTGAATTGGAAACAAATCATTGAGAAACGTCTTTAGGAATAAAAATTAAGAACAGGTGGTCCATACTAATTGGGTCAGGCACTGAGCAAAACCACCATCTATTGTCTTCAAATGAGAATCCAGAAGGATATTGACCACAAAATATACACAGATCAGCTATTGATACACCACTTTTAACTGCTGCCAAGTTTTGCCTTCATTTTCCACTGATAAAACTGTCAGCTGCATCCTATTTTTACTTTGCATGTATATGTGACTGAGTATTTCCTCTCACATACATTGTAGATCTAGAAATTTACTAATTAAAATGAAATCATTAGCAACTGAAGATTATTTAAAAAAATTAAAGTTATATATTAACAAAGCCAGGCAGTGTAATTTAATATACCGTATGTAAAATATATTTATCCAACTCATTATTAATTCATGAAGTAAAACAAAGGAAATGGGAATCCTAGCGTATGTGTTACTGATAACCAAAACAATTACTGGTGACCCAGTAGTTTTCGTTGTGGCCCTTGAATAAGAATCCCAGTCGAAAAGGAGACAAATTGACTGGTTATTTACAATTAATGTGGTCGAACGCACAGGGACTCAGGGTCCCTGGATTGAAAGTCCATCATGTTAACCACTCAGCCATGCCGCCTCCTCATTATTTACCTGTGAACTCTACTCAGGACTGTATAAAGTAACAGGGATGCTCATTGGAATTTTAAAAGGAATCCCTAAAAGGTACCAGAATCTCGTTCTGTGGACGTGGCTCAAATTTGTTTTTACCCCTAAAACATTAAGAGGTACACAAAATTAATTGACATTTGATCCAAGTGCAATAATATTGACTGTAAAAATTATACCAAGACACCAAGCCAGGCTTAGAGATCATTAAATGATCATTAATAAAATGAGAATTTTATACCAAAAATTGAATACACCAAGCCAGGCTAAGATAATTAAATGAGAATTTTATTTTGTGACAAGTAGTTGTTATCTTACTTTGAATACCCTAAAAGGTACAACTATAACCACAACTGTTGAGGTTTCAGATTTAACACACTACACTAAGTGGTACCAAACTAGTAACACATTTTAACCCTAAATGGTACAACAAGCATCCCTGTCAGACTGCCATATAGGGAGCATTACAAATCCTTAAAGTGACATCATTTAAGGGATGAGCTATGCAAATGAGTTGAAAATGAATTGAGTCATAACATTGAATTTTGTCATTTATACATATTTTTTTTCAGGTGTCAGACATTCAATACTTGCAATCGTAGAGAATGGTCTTTTATTAAGTGGAGTTGACATAAAAACAGAGCAAAATGAACTGCCGGTATATACAAATGTACATACATGTACATGCACATGTATAGGTTTTAAATTAATATCCCTTAAATTATGTCATTGAAATTTGATTCCTTATTAAACGAAATTGGCAGACTACAATTATTATTTTTCCTATGTCGGTCATTTTGTTTTCCAGTTTGACTTTTAAATCAAAGATAACTGACTTAATAAGGGCTTATACAGGCACTTTAAATATTAATTTATTATCATTAATTCAACTCTCAGTCTCATCCCGAATTCTCATTTGTTGATTCACCTTGAAATAACTGACTGCAAATAATGGTCTGACTATGCGCAGTCGTAATAATTCAATATATGTTAAAAATAACGGTCTGAGCATGTGCACTATTTAATGGACAACTCCATTTTTTGGGTAAACTATTAACAATATAAACCCTGGTGAAAATCCTGGGCCCAGGATCCTACATAGGATCCTGTACAAGATCTCGAATAGGATCCTGTAAGATCCTGTACAGGATCCTACACAGGATCCTACAGGATCCTGTGTAGGATCCTGCATAGGATTCCTACACAGGTCCTGTAGGATACTGCTCAGGATCCTGGACCATTTCTACAGGATCCTGGACCATTCCTACAGGATCCTGGACCATTCCTACAGGATCCTGGCTATTCCTGTAGGATCCTGGGCTATTCCTGTAGGATCCTGGGCTATTCCTGTATGTAGGATCCTGGGCTATTCCTGTAGGATCCTGGGCTATTCCCTGTAGGATCCTGGGCTATTCCCTGTAGGATCCTGGGCTTATTCCCTGTAGGATCCTGGGCTTATTCCCTGTAGGATCCTGGGCTTATTCCCTGTAGGATCTTGGGCTATTCCTGTAGGATCCTGGGCTATTCCAGTAGGATCCTGGGCTATTCCAATAGGATCCTGGGCTATTCCCTGTAGGATCCTGGGCTATTCCCTGTAGGATCCTGGGCTATTCCAGTAGGATCCTGGGCTATTCCAATAGGATCCTGGGCTATTCCAATAGGATCCTGGGCTATTCCCTGTTGGATCCTGGGCTATAAGGCAGATTGATTTACAGAACTGTTGGTGACTCAAAGTTCCAGTTTCAAAACTCTGTAGCTAACGATATATTTTATCAAATTCAGCATTGGCAAAATATAACAGCTTTCCACAACAAATCATGATTGCTTAATTATTGTGTTATTGGTCGGTTATCAATAATTAGTGAGACTGTAACCGACTTGTAGATTTCATTTTTAACATGCCTGAGTTCATGCAAACTTTTTTATGTTTTCAGATTCAAAAACTTGGAGTGTCGCGAGATCAGGGTATTCCTACTCTGACAGATTTTCAAACAGCAATAACAACAGCAGTCAGCCAGTTTCTCCCTTGAGAAATGAGTTTGATGACCCTCTTGATAGAAGGAGTAACGAAGGCAGTATAGAAGATGACTTTGTGACAAGAAAAAATAAGCTTAACACAAAACTACACATGGCTGGTGGTAAGTGTGTGATGTGATTCTTAATGTTATTATAACTGAAGACTGTTGAACCATCTCCGTTATTATTATCACAAAATTGATCATTAATATAAATTCTAAAACTCGTGAATAATTAATGAGAATATTATAAAGAAAATCACAAGTGCGAAGTAGTCTTGATATCATGATCAAACACCTCGAACTGAAAACTTCAATTCTCAGTGTTTTGATCTCATGATTAAACTCTCGTACGAGTGTTCGATATATATTACGTGAACTGGTTAAAAAATTTTTTTTACTATTGTTATTGTAGTTTCTTTAATTCTTTGTAATTATTATCACTGACTACAGTATATATGATCATTGTTTTGTCAGCTCCACAAATTGCCACGAGAGAAATGTCTGCAAGAACCAAAAGAGCACACAATTTACAACAAGCTCACCTGAAGTCCTGTGGCCATGGGACAGTACTCAGCCAGTGGTGGTCAGTACAGCAAACAGACAGAGGATGAGAATGTGAACTGGAAGAGAGATGATTTCTTATGATACTTACAAATGAACCACATGTATTGTACATAGAAAAGTGTGCTTTGAAAAAGTAGTATTTATAAATAGCTGTATATATGTTAATTGTCATAGACGCAGGGGTCGAAATTAGCGGTAGCTACTAGCATCGAATATTTAATGAATACATTGATTTTGGTAGTGGAATTTATTTACAGTTACAAATTCTTGCTAGTGCGAGATACTAATATAGCAAACCAGAAACAGTCAACACCAAACAAGCAATGTAAATTACACTGTCAAACGTACAGGTTGTAAACCAACTGTCAAAAACTATTTTCGGTTAACAGAACTAATGTTACTGTTGTTTCTGAAGTGCAACTTGGTCTTTGGCAGTTAAAAGTGTTGTTTGAAATTTTGCATTCAGGTGACATACATGTAGTAGGCTCGAGAGTCCAGGTGTGCTTTGCCGTGCCCCTAAAGAGGCTAGATGACTTTAGGAGCAGTGACTGTGGCAGTAAAGACGGCTAAAGTGAACAAAGGTGCACCGTAAATGTGTCTGTAAGTGGTCGGCCAAACACTTACCGACCACGTACCGACCACTTACCGACCACTTACCGACCACTTACCTGCCACTTACCTGCCACTTACCTGCCACTTACCTGCCACTTACATGCCACTTACCTGCAACCACTTACCTGCCACTTACTAACCACTTACCAACCCTTGGGTTACTGACCACTTACCGACAACATATTTATGGTGCAGCTTGTTCACTTTAGCCATAAAAGATATAAAACCTAATTATCCAATCATACTTCTTGACCACCATTGGAAAGATAACCAATCCATTTGTGACATCGACGCTGGAGTTGAGGCAGCTTAGTTAGAGGCTTGTATCTAGTTAGCATGACAATCAAAATCTATCCATATTCATAGAAGGAGGGTTTGTATTAGCCTGCGTGCATCTAGAACGTCTGCACGCAGGCTAGGTTTATATCAGTGCAGGGTCAACTCCATCCTCCATGCAAGGCTAATTATAAGGCTTGGTTACCTTTCAAGAACTACGAATTAAACTATTATTGGGTTGCACATGACGTCACGGCGGCCATGTTGGAGGAACATTAACAAAAGATTCCTCATTAGTGTCTTTGCTAAGCTTACAAAATGAACTAGCATTTTTTTGCTAGTGGAAAAAAGTTAATTTCTACCCCTGAGATGTACAAAGAGAATAAGTTACCCAAATATCCGAGACCTCATTCCCTGTAACATAAACGTCATCAGATATTATAGCCGGATTTTTGAGAGAATATTAAGACGGTAAATGATTTTCCTGTGATCAGTCGCAAATTGACTTTAAAGTAATCAAGCTACACGAGCATGCAATCATATGGTCGAACTCCAACTTCAGTACAACCCCGATATAACGAACACGGCAAGGTAACAAAAATTGTGTTTGTAACATTTTAATAATACACTTTATTCACGCATGTTGATTTTTTAGAATAACGTGAAAATAACCACAGACTGTCATCTTAAAGAGCACCTATAAATCAACAATTTTGGAAAGATATTGAGGATATCATTTATAAACGTTTTGGTATGAGATTATAGTGTTGCTAATTTTAATTTTATAGGAAAATCACATGCCTGACGAGGTAATTCCACGTTAAATTGCACGAGGAAACCGATATCGGTTTTTCTCGTGCAATTTAACGAGGAATTACCGAGTCAGGCATGTGATTTTCCTTGAATCGCATAGTCCGATGAACTACTTGAAGATTTAGTACTTTTGTTGATATTTCGCTAAGTTATAAATAGCGCGCGTAGTCTACAGTGGTGATTCCATGCCACTCTGAATCACCACTCCGTCTCAGCCAATCAGCGTCTGATTTCGCAAATGCACCGTGCGATTCAGCTTTGGCTATGCGATTCTATTTAATATTTAATATTTAAGTATTTTTTACCGGTAGCATATAGTTTGTGTATGCATGAACCCACATGTCTCTGTTTCTAAAGGCTGTTGGTTTACCGCATTCTCCAAACAATTCATACATTTCCCTGGCCCCTTAAATGTCATGTCTACATACTATTCAAAGAGATGCATGATCGGACTTTATACTCGAAAATCTCGGAGAACGAATATTAAATTCTTAATTCTTAACCGATCGCGAGCGCTTTTAATGAGTTTCCTAATATATCCTATAGCGATTCTACTTTCAATGCCTGGGATTTTTTGTAGCAAAGTGCAGTCGAACCTCCCCTTACGGACACCTATAATGAGGACACCTTAGTACGAATAGTTTTCTCGGGCCCGGCAAAATCGCCATACATAAGACAATACGCAAACAGACACCTATAATACGGACAGTTTGCTCCGGCCCTTCGGTGTGCGTATTGACGAGGTTCGACTGTATAGTGTTGAAGTGGAACTAATTCAGCGCTCGGTTACGATGTTATTTCTTCCAAAAAAAATTGGAGATTGAAAAACGGATGCGATTAGACTGGTTGGAACCAAGGCACATGCAAGTAAGTGTAGCCATCAAGCAAACGAGTGCATGGCTGTGAAATAATTAAACTGAAAAACAGAACTGAGGATCTTGCATTCATTCGCGGTGATGGGTTCGTCCCTTTTGCGAATTATATATCAAAATTTGGTATCTATTGATCGCATATCAGAGTGACAGAAGTCGGATCGTGGGCGACGTAAAGGTGTAGTATTTATTGACTGATTATTGTACATGAATGATTTGTAAATAAAACCGATACCATATCAACGCGTGTTCGTAAAGCGGTAGGGAGGGGGGGGGGGGGGGGGGGGGGAAGGGAAGGGGCAGGGTAGCTGTTCTTGTCCAAGATGGGAGCCGGATTGGTATGACTGATTAAAATAATGAACGTTCTATTGGTTACCCTGTGTGTAATTACATGGTGACCGGCATGACGAGTTTAACCGCGGTACAAAACTCGAGAACTGAATTATTTACACTGGGCCGACCTAATTTGAGTCAGGTGATCTGATGTTAGCGGCTTTACAGAACTTGATCAAACTTCCATGGATAATCGGTCTAAAAGTATTAAAGTACGGATAGATGTAAACGCAAGGCAGACTGTAGGCAATAGCTAACTCCTTCGCAAAGCATAACGGTCGACAGAGTCTTTAAAATTAAAGCGCTTCTCAGCGTCGCTTGATGTGGAGCTTTGTCTTAGTACAGGTAAAGCTCGTTAAAACTGTTGCACTGTTATGAGAAGCTCTTGCTTCGTGCTTTATTTTATTTATAATAATAGTTTATTTATATATATAGCGCTCTTTCCTAATATCAAAACAACATATTAACAAGGTGTCCTAATCCCGGGGGGTACTCCTGTTTGTGACGCATTATGTATGTGCCGCGGGGGTGGGTCGGTTTGGGCAGGTAGGGTCAGGGTTTTTACCTGATTTGGGTAGATCAGGGTCAGGATTTGAGTATAATTTGGGTTCAGTCAGGGTCGGGGTTCAGGTTTTTTTAGGCAGTTAGGGTTCAGTTTTTTTTTAGCTACTATGTCAAAAAAAGACATTCTGTTACCGCATTTTTATCGCCTGCCCACATGCAAGCACTGAGGTTCCCATACATCGTGACGCCGCTAATTCGTACTTCAGTACTTATCTATGTACTTCGTCTAGATCTGCTGATTTTTTTACCCAATGACACGTCCCGACTTGAAATGTTCCGTATTTTGCATGCAAAATGGGGTATATGTCCGACCGTGTTTTGAAAACAATTTAAAGAAGGGGCAATCAGGTTTTTTCCCCCAAAAGGGGACAATCAGGGTTTTGGAGCTCGGATTGAGTCAAACAGGGTCAGGGTTTCAGCCTCTTGGCCTCCCATACATACCCATTTTTCATGTAAGTACTCCTACCCCCCCCCCCCCCCCCCTCCTACCCCCCAGGTCACAGAGGTGAAGTGAAGCGCTTAATTATCACTTGTGCCACGTCCACGGCAATGGTTACCAGCAATGGGGTACATCTACATGTACTTACACTGTTCTTGGCTTTGTTTTTCTGTAAATCATCAAGGTCAGATAGGGAACGAGCTATAGAAAAGTAACAAGTAAAACAAATAAGTCCAGGGATATATTTCTGTTTATGTTTCCCAGGGTCCTAATGCTAAAAATAATTACCAAATATAAAAAACAAAGAACAGAATTAAACCAAATAGTGATAATGATAAAATACTTATGGCTAAAATGTTTTTTTTTTTAAGTTACAATATTTAAATAACATATATATGATGGCTATAGTTGCTCAATAATAAGCTTTCTTTTGTAAAACTGTTTTTAAGCCCTACTTGAAGCTGTCAACGGAGGAGCTGTGCTTTAGATCTAAAGGTAAGGAATTCCACAGTTGTGGGGCTTAGACTGAAAAAGCGCGGTAGCCATAAGCCGATTTCAGATTATACGATGGTATCTTAAGCAATAGCTTGTCAGCAGATCTCATGCTACGTTGCGGTACATACTGGTCTAATAATTCCTTTAGATATTTATAGATAGTCTACTAAACAAAATACATACGAAGGGAGACAAACATTAATTTGTGAACAATATTTGCCAGCTAGGCGTTACCTGCGCGCCTTAATTGTTTTATTTATGAATTGCAACCAGTTGTGTACATTTGTTTAATTGTGTCTGAGCTATGCAAGCTATGATTGCTCAATTTGCGGTCCATAAGTTATGGATTGTCATTTCTCCCATTTTTTGGCTCAATCCCGGTTTCTGGGAAACTACCCACCCACCCCTCCCTTGGATATGCATCGTTCTATTAATGGTTAGGGTGAAGTGTGGGGACCCCGTGCGCTAGCTTCGCGCTTGATCAATAAAACAGGGAACTCGTGAATACGGTCTGATTTTTGGGGGGTTTGTCCAACATTGGGAGTAGTAATGCAATATTTAATCTATTATGCAAATTCCCTTTTTTGTTCGCTAGTTCGATCCCATACATTGTGCATGTGCAGAGTGCATGTTGTCTGTGACCATATCTTTTTTACATTCATGTCTCTACAACTTAACATACTCGATCACACAATTTAATGTGGTGTTGAGGCATTAGTTGCCAATAAATCAATTCGAAACATAAACAGACCCCTCTGGAAATTATCTATATCAGCTCCTTAATTCACTCTTTTCACCTGGTGGCCATCTTGGATTCAAAGCGAGGCAATCCTTTGTTTTTGCCAGGTTAGCCTCGTTTTGACTATCCCTCACTACGAGGCTAACCTGGCAGAAACAAAGGATTGCCTCGCTTTGAATCCAAGATGACCACCAGGTGAAAAGAGCGAATAAATCTATCATTTCTCAAGTAAATAAACTGGCTGGTAAAGAACAACAAGGTTATCTCTATTTTTAGCAAGATTGCATTGTATTTTGGAATCCGGGATTGCTGTTTCGACATCTAAACACAGGGTTAACTGTAAACAAAAATGCATAGCATTATACTGTATGTCATTCCAGAAAATATCCATAACCCCAAACTAAGAAGAGTGGATTGAACTGACCCCTCTCCCCTCTGGAGTTCGAATTCCGGCGTTCTAGAGTCTGATAACCTCTATAGACCACAATAGATCCATCAAGCTAAAAGTCGGGGGCGGCTTTGTTGAATATTTCAGGGGAGTGCGGGGCTGATTAGTTATTCATGAACTCCGTGCCTACTGAACTGGAACAATTGTAGAACTACATTACGTCACCAGTTCTATAAGTGTTCCAGTTGAATAACCTAGAGTGTTGTAAGTGTTCCACTTCGATAACCTAGAGTGTTGTAAGTGTTCCAGTTCAATAATCAATAGTACAACATTTTGTGACAGATCATGTTCAATACCGAATAATACTGCAAGCGATATTTACTTCATTTTGCCACACTCAAATATCCTATGAGGACATGTTAAACGTGAAATTGATCGAGCAATTACTAAAAACTGGATTGCTCATAGCGACACTAAGCGTATCATTTACATTGGTATTACCTTCTATGCCCGCGTGGCCTTTGCCAGCTACACACGACAAATATGAACTTTCTTCAACTCTTGGACCAAAAGATATCTTCTTAATAATAATTATCTCTCTCTGTCTCTCTGTAATTTCCTCCTTATCAGACTTCTTAGACTTTATCGTAACTCCTGTTCTTGTCCCCTCTTTCATTTCAGTGTCCAAACATCGTCTAAATTGAGGAAGTCTACAAATATAAAAACACACACTGATTATCGACATTTTCTCCAAGAGCAAAGCTCATCGAGGGAGATTGTCTGTATCATTTACAAAAGTAGTGGAGAGTGTATTATAGTAATATTTAACTAAACTAGAATGACAAATATAAACAAATACAGGAGCCCATTACCAGGAGCGTTCCTATGTCATGGGCTGTTCCCCCAGCACGTGAGTAGATGTGACTATATTTAGAATTCGAATTCCCGCGTTGAAAGTGAGAACAATGATAATGAATAAAAATGAGAAATGACGTATAGCTATCTGATTGGCTAAGACAACATGGCCTTTGTTTATTTCGCGCGAAATGCAATTCTAAATATAGACACATCTACTCCTGTGCTGGGAACAGAACCAATGGGGAAGATGGACGCTTCTGGTAATGCGCTCCTGACAAATATATTAAACACAGTGCATAAACATAAAACAAAAGACTCTTTATCATAATTCAATATGGTCTGATTTTATTTCCATCAATTAATTGTCTGATCAGTTGTTAAATCGTTTGGTTTTCAATATAAAAAATGACTAAACATTACACATTAGAGTATAGTTTTCTTCATAGCCAAGCTGTTCTAAGCCGTGTAAAAATATATGATTTTTTGTGTCTGATAAACTTAACCATCTAATTGCTGACGCTGGGTGGCGTATCGGGGGCAATATAGAAAATAATGTTGGACAGATTCAATCGTTTCCCATGTACAATCGCAGAAAGGAGAGGGTTACAATTAAAGTGCTTATAAGCCCTAGCCAGTTATCTTTGATTTAAAAGTCAAACTGGAAAACAAAATGACCGACATAGGAAAAATAATAATTATAGTATGCCAATTTCATTTATTAAGGAATCAAATTGCCGATGACGTCATTTAAGGGATAACCTAATTATAGTTCCGTTTGCTCTGTTTGTATTTCAGCTTCACTTATTAAAATACAGTTCTCTAAGATTGTAAGTATCAAATGTCTGATACCTGAAAAACAACTTTATAAAGGAAGAAATTCAATGTTATGACTCAATTCGTTTTGACTCATTAGCATAACGTCTTTTAAATGACGTTATTAAAAGGATTTGTAATGCTTTTTATAGCAATACTACGACCATAAATCGCATAAAAATGGTTGAACAAGATTTAAAACAATTTACTGCGCCCAAATAAATGATTTCTGGCTAGGGCTTATAGGTACTTTAATAGCCCACTTCCGCGATATGCTTTACTTGTCACGCACAAATTAAATTTAATTTATTATTTTCACATAGAAAAGAATACATTTAATTTAGAACGGAGCCTCGTATTGAAACCTTTGTGCGTGACTAGTAAAGCATATCGCAGAAGTGCGCTATTCTATATGTAGGTGCGCATTGAAAGCACAATGATTTAAACGCAATCTGGTATGTAAAATTGAGCCATAATGACTCAATGAAACGTTATAAATTTTGTTGTATTTATTTCCACAGAAAGTCTTATACGTAATCTAATTTTGAATAAAGACAGAGATTCGACAGAAAGTGTCCAATATCCAAATTATTCCTTGATACCAGGAGCCCATTACTATTGTTGATGGGAAAAACGATTTCTTAAATGTATGAGGATTACCGAAAGTTTTGAAGTGTGGCAAAATATCGCTAAGAACATGCCAATTTGAATACGAAAACAACATAAATTTATCTTATAACCTGGTGCGAAGGCAAAACCTCCAAAATCGCTAAGATTTGGCGTTTCAGGCCACATGAATGACAAAACACACCACGTACGAAATAAACATGAATTTATCTTACCTATTCAAATATGCATGTTCTTCGCGATATTTCACCACATTTCGGTAATGATAGCTTGGGCTACCTGTGTTGATTCCGCCGAATTTCGTATCTTCTGATAAAGTTGGTGATTGGACAATTCGGATCACATGACATTTTTTTTTTTGCGGCAGCCATCTTGGTTGTTGGAGTAAGAGTTTATGCAAGTTTTGAATTATAAAAAAACTGTGGTTTAATATTAACTAATTAAATCAAGATATCAAACATGAGGAAGATGTTCGTCGCAGCTTTTTTATCCTTTATGTGGATGGTTCTTGGCGTGAAAGGTAAGCAAACTTTATCAGTACGTTCATTTAACTTACAGTGATTTCTAACAAAGTCAAGACTTCCCACGAATCCCTTCCCACGCCGGTTGTACTTTTAAATAAGCATGCTTCGTTTCAATGAATTGAAGCTGTAAACTCTATTTAAAAATTCGTAGTCTGTCTGTTGAGGTGCAGGTGGGATTGGGAGAACAGTAGAAATGCCGCACTGAAATCAATATAATATTTATAAAGTCATGCAAAGGTAGATGGGATGGTGAGGTTTATTAGTTATAATAATGTACTCAGTGTACTGCCTCAGTTCCTGACAATGTACGTGTTATTGATAGCGGTCAATGGTCGGAGAGAAAGATGGCGGTGCTTTTCATTGCTCACGAAATTGACATCGTTTTAGCCGCTAAAATATAATCAGCGTTTATCACTGATAACTTCAACCCCGTTTTTTTTAGCTCCTTTTTTTTTTTAGCTCCGTCAGTGTTGGGATCACCAACGTACACTTTATCCTAAAACATTGTTTATTGTTACCGGTACATTATTATAGAAGGCATAAAATACAGAATGGAGTTTATTTGGCTTAATTGGTTTAATTAGTTTAGACTTTAGTATGATTTTATAATGGCAGAACAAATAAATTTGATGAATGTAAATCATAAATGTTATTGATGTTGTGCCACTGCTGTGCCAAACTCATTTGAAACAAAGATAGTTAGGCAGCTTCTTTCATTAATTTTGAATTTGGCCTTTCATCTTAGACACTTGATTATATAATATTTATAAAATGATTTGCCGTGTTATTGGCATATAAAGGCAAGGAGCTATAGAGCCGATATAACATGAACACAAATTTTATCAATGACTTTAAAAGATTACAAATTAAGATATATACATGTATGTATATAATTATTCATTATTTTTCGTTCATCACACAGTCATTCAGCATCTGCATGCCTGTACATATTTGTCAATATATCCTTAATTTGATAACCCATCAAATATTTTCTCTCACACGTGAGTGGTTGAATGCGTCACATGACCCAATATTTTTTCTCCACGAACAGGAAATATCAGCAAATACACCCCCTGTGAGCGTATAAGCACGCATCAAAGAAAATATTTTAAGGATGATAACAACACTTAACCTACATTGTGGTGTCGAAATATACCCTGATATTTGTTCTTGGACATTATCTGATCCTCGAAGCTCACAGTTTCCCTCAAGCTTCGCTCGATCTCTAGAACTGTTCTCTTCTCGGATCAGATAATGTCCATGCCACAAATAGGTTATTCTATTTATATATACCTGTCCGGCTGATCGAGCAGCCAATAAAATCATGCATTGTTATATACACATGTATATATACATGTACATACTTATATTTAACAATTATTCACCGAAGTGGAGGTGAATAGTGGTAGATATTTACCGAGCCACTTTGGCGAGGTAAATATCCACCACTATTCACCAAAACTGAGGTGAATAATTATTTTACTATATACCACACTCCAGATGAATAGTCAGCACCAAATAGTTATTATATTTTCTGTCAAATGGACAAAAACTCGTGCGAGATGATCACTGCTTTGCTCGGAGGTGAATATGAAATCATATTCACTGTTTGAGTAGCCAATCAGAGCTTGCAAAAAGTGTTATTCACTGGTGTGGCATATACTAAGTATGTATATGTATATATATATATATATATGTATGTATGTATGTAGGTATGTGTGTGTATATATATATGTATATACCAGTTTGCAAAAACACTGCTCTGAGATATATATATATATACCTTTTGTTCTCCATTGTTTTAGCTGTCAAATTTGACAAGAATACAAAAGGTATATATCTATATACCTCATTCGTAATGGCCACCACCTAATTTGCATAAATTAATGTGTTACAGAGAAACTATATTGCTACCACATGAAATCTTGATCATACCTAGATTAGTAATTGACCACATACATACATGTGTATATAACAATGTCTGATGAAGAAGAGACCAGTCGTGATGCAATTACCGTTCTTGATGACGAAACAGACGAAGACGATGATTTGGATGTCTAACTTAACTGTAGTTCACGTTACAGTAATCATATCATGACTGAAACAAACTGAAAAAAAAAGGTATTTGTGATACCCTATAATAGTGCTGAAGTTTAGAACTTGTATTCTTCCCAGTTATTGTAACTATTAAAATTAAAATTAACTTTTTTTAATAAACGCACACCCTTGATTGAGCGCACACCCTCGAATAAACGCACACCCTAAAATGGAAATTTTAAATAAACGCACAGTGCGTTTATTCGAGGAAATACGGTATGTAATAAACAACAAGGTTGTAACTGTAGACTCTTCCACAGACCCTGCTCGGCCACTGCACTTTCCCTTCACAAAGGGTTTGTTACAGTATAACCGTGCAAGGCATGCTGGCTCCAGAAAATCCTGGACCCAGCAGGCGTTGCGAGGCAAACACAGGCAGACCGATCAGTATATGATTCAATATGATTCGAATGAGAATTCTCAGTAGATTTTAAGCAAGGCAGTAGGCCACTGAAACAAGTCGATTGAATGATTGAAGAATGCAGCAAACGTAAAATACTGACGGTATAGCGACCCCGAAACGGTGACTCGGCAACATAAATTTTACCGCTAGCTTCGATCCTAATAAATGAAAACCCGTTTCTGAGATCAGTCTAATAAAAAAACCAGTGAATTCAAAGTAGATTTATTATTCGAGCCGTTAACTTACGGTATAAATGTATGTAAGCTAAAGAAAGAGACTCGCCAAAAAGTTTGTACCGTGTATAAATAATAAATTTGACTCTAGTATTAAACTTTTATACAAACCTAAACGTGACGACTGATTAAGCTTACATATCAACTTGGCCGGCTTGCTAACCCACAGTCGCACTGCTTTGACCCTCAGCCACTGTATCGTTCTTTGTCGAATTCGTTTTAAATCTCAACCAGAGAACGAGAAGAATAGCAACTACTCTTCAAAGCAGCTTTTCATAGAAATCTTATGACTACAACATGTGGCTTGGCCGAATATCATCGGGGGGGGGGGGGGGGGGGGGGAGGGAGGTACTCCCTATAATGGACTATACGGGGAGGCTCCGCCCGAAAGGGTTGCCTTTTCAGGCTGGAAGTATATAATAGGGTAAGGAAGTATAGAAAAGGGTAGGAAAAACTGTCATTTGGGTATTTAAAAGGGCATTTCAAAATATCTCGAACAGACGCACCTAACAGCTGATTCATCCAAGTATGTTAAAGGGTCACTCAAGTGAAAAGTTTAGTAAAAGGTATATGAAAGGGTTACCTTTTATGTCAAAAATGGTATATAAAAGGGTAAGGGTTTGAACCTCGGGGCGGAGCCTCCCCGTATAAAACTTTCTTGAGTAGCCCCCCCCCCCCCCCCCGGCATCGAACTGGTCTCGCTCCGCTACATATTGCAGATGTGCGGTCAGTACCAAGATTTTGAAATGGTTTATAGTTTCCAAGGTTTCCACAGGTCGATACTGTATACAATGCTATAACAGGAGTGAAAAAAATATGTTCGCTTAGATATTATTTCAGCAGCACTCTGTTGATAGGTCGTAAATCTGCAGCGTAGCGAAATGGAGGGGTTACTCCGGCGTAAGTTAAGGATAACAATCGCGATTATTTTGTTGGACCACATAAAACTATTAACTTTTGTCTGGACTAGCTTTAAAAGAACAAGAGGGAAAAAATCTTAGCTTCTTGAAATTTCGTTAAAGATTGCGTAATCCCGCACAATCTCCTTTTTTACCCGCACAATCTCCTTTTTTACCCGCACAATTAACCCCAAATATCCCGCACAATCGCCTTTTTTACCTGCACAATTAACTCCAAAAATCCCGCACAATTTTGTTTCCGCAACCTGTCAGAAGCACTGAGTGAGGATTTGGAAAATATGCCACTCAATACCCGGATGTAGTTTCGTATGAGTTCTATGAGTGGTTTATTTCTCAGTAAAACACTATCGTCCATATAGTAAATATATATACACATACATACATAAATACATATCTGTTTTATAATATAGATTTACGCACGCGATGAAAGTAAACAGCCAGATGAAAATAAAATACGGCAAACCATGTTATATACTCTGTTATAATATAAATTATGGGATCATGCTAAGAACGAGCGATTTGATTGGATGCTCAGCGTGCTTGATTTTGTTATAAATGCACGCTCAAGAAAAAATCAAGCACGCTGAGAATTCAATCAAAACAAAACGTTCGGTGATTGTTTTTCGCGAGTTTATATAGCTAACGGAGATAATTTCATAGACCGGGAAGAAAACATGTCCGACTTTGAGTTGTTAAGGTGTGTTGAAGAAGAGGAAAATAAAAGTCGCTTCCCAAAACTAAATTAAAATGATCGGCGAGAGAATTTAGCATTGATCGGCTTCGTACACTAAAGCGACCACAAATTCGGGCACAAACTGGGATGCTAAAACGTTTGAAGTTGAGAAAAGCAATGTCCACACTCTAATACAGTATTACTCATTGAGAGTTTGATATAAAAAAAAAGATTTTATTTAAGAAAAATGTGGTTTTTCTAACAGCCTGGTGTATTATTAAAACGAGAGGAAAGTGACAACGCAACAAGACATGACTCACCAATAACTCGACGATAACTGTAATACGCCTGCTTTATGCTGAAACATGAACAGTGAATTGCGAAGAATACAATGGGATTTATCTGGTTTCATGTAGAAATTCGTTTGAGAGGTTCCTGAATCATTATTCCTGAATGAATATTAAACGGGCGATAAAACTTGCAGAGAACCCAGAGCTGGCAGAATTTCAAAAGAGTAGATTGGCCATGCCAACGAAGAGAGCCTCAAAAGCTACGCAACACGGCCATCAGAGCAGCAGTTACAACACTGTTCCTTGGGATAAAGAAAATATCCTTCTTCAGACCACAGAATCAGTAATCAGTGTCAACTATGCAGTTGTTGTAGAAAATAGTCGGCAATCCTCAACTCACGTGTCCAACTCTGTGAATGCTTTTCCATCAGGCATTTTTAACGCCTTGCACTATCACAATGTGCAGATAAACCTCTCCTGTGCTGACCAGAAATTGTAAAAAGAAAGCACTTTGTTTCCTGCAACAGTTTTGACCAGATGACAATATTACAACCCATTTAATTTGCCGGCTCTTGCAATTTCTGTCTTTCGCTTTTATCGATTGACACGTTCTATTCTTAGCAGATTACTTCATCCAATAAGAAACGAGCTTTCAGATCGTCAATGTCCAGCTGTCACAATTGAACCAATCAGCGACGAAAAAAGCTGTAAACAAGTCAAGTACATTAAAATGGGGTTTTCGCTGTCGTCAGTTTGCTTTTAGATTTTTACGCGGGTTCTAAAGATAGCTTTATTTCCTTCGTCTACGTTGAGGTTTATATTATAAAACAAATAAAAGATGTTTCTCCTTGTTATATAACAAAATAATGCACTTTCGGGCGGGGTCTTGAAAAGCTGCTAAATGCACTCGCGTTCCGCTCGTGCATCCGCAGTTTTTCAAGACCTCGAGCGTGCATTATTTTGTTATATAACAAGGAGAAACATCTTTTATTTGTTAAATAAAACATGGCTTTTTAGCCAATCAGAGCGCGCGTACTATCGTATCTATATTATAAATACATATACACATATATTACGTAAAATGAATGGGATCCGAACCCTTGGTCTCGGCTTGTTAGTCCGCTGTGTTACCACTACACCATCAGGACCAACCACACTGGTAATGCAGTCAGTCCAAACCTTGACAGACCATTGGTTCCCCGTAAATAATAGGCCATATTTACATAGCGCCATATCACCACAGTCTCATGGCGCTTTACATTTTACTGACACTATCTCGTCAGTGAATTTTTCGGACTGCTATTTCGGCGCTAATGGCAGCCACGCAGTTTACAATGTTGAGTGTGTGGTTAGTGCAATGTCCAGGCTGCTCTACCGGGTGACAATCCCCTTCTCTTTTTCGAGTAGTACAACAGGTTCTTTCACGTCCCCTTCAAATACTGATTAGAAGTAGAAGGAGACAAGGCCAACGGCTTATAAAGTCCCTGCCCAAGGACGCGGCCGGGTTCGAACCCCAAATCACTTAGTGCATGGTGATGTCGTAATGATGACGTCATCGGTTAGGTGATTTTACAGGCTAGACAAGCTAGAGCGGTTTTCAGTTGAAAAACCAAAGTAATTAGTATAGGTAATCAAACGGGGACGAGTGAAATTAGGGATACATTTCACGTGTTTGTCAAAATAATTTACCGAGCCGCTTCGGCGAAGTTAATTACGTAGATTTTGACAAACACAAGTGAAATTGATCCCTAATTTCACACGAGTCACTATTTGATTACTCATTAATATTATGGAGAGCAAATTATGATGCAGAAAAAAAGATATTTAAGCGCGCGTAGGCGGTGTTTGAAATTTCACATGTGAAATTACAAATTACGCGTGAAATTTCAAGTTAAAAGAATAGATAAAAACCTCACTCTCGCGCCAACCTATACGGCTGTAGTGCCAGCCGGTGAATCAACCTCGTGACCAGGGTCTTCTCGGTCAGATCCAAGGTGGCGGCTACTCCGAGAGAAGACCCTGGTAAAGGCCGAACTGTCACGTATTCTGATTGGCTCTTCGATTATGACACAAGGGTTGTTCTAACGATGCTTTTTATTGGCCAAACGGACCGAGTCCAGAGAGATGAATTTGTATATAGATTCGACTGCTCAAATTTAATCGATAAACCGATTTTAAATAAACTTAAAACACCGGTTGTTTTAGTAGAGCAATAGATGAAGTGCATTACTGGGTAGTTTTCTGGTAAGTTTCATCAGTGAGAAAGCCAGGAGAAGCCATTAAATCTGAACATGTGCTATCGATCTCTTCGCTTCAACGCTAATAGAAAATGAACCGCGGCTTTTTAGGATTTTCTTCTAGCTTAGATACATCCTAGTAGCTTTGTGATAACCTTCCACTGTTTCTTTATCCAAGTAAACTCCATTTCGAACTGTTTAGTAGACCTGTTTTCACTTTGTCGTTCGTCGCGTGGAAATACCGTTAATCGCATCTCGCTCACTCCGCATTGGGATACCTATGGTTTGTAGGCACGTGTTAAACATTTCCATATTTAGCTTGGCCGCCATGATTTCTGGAGATTTTTGGTCACGTGATTCAGCATTTACCAGGGGAGTAGCCGCCATCTTGGATCTGACCGAGAAGGCCCTGATCACGAGGTTGCCAGTGAATGTGAATGGAGTACTACTATAGCAGGAAAGGCCTCTATCTGGAAAATATCTACTGAACGTGCTTTGACTGCGCTTAATGGGAGATTATTCCACTTTGGAATAACACGTGGAAGAAAAGAAAACTTAATAATAATAATAAGTAGCATTTATATAGCGCCATTTCCATTTAGCTCAATGGCGCTTTACCATCTCATGTGGTACTAAAATAAGTCTAGGACTAGAACTATTAAGATATATAAATTACATACATGTATATATATATATATGAAGTAAAAATATTTATTAATAGGATGCGTAAGATTTACTTGGGTGTTAAAATATGTAATATCTAATGAAACTTATCGATATAAAATGATTAATTGTAAGCTTGATTAAAAATATAGGTTTTCATATTTGTCTTAAAACTAATTATTGTCGCGCAGTGACGAATTGCATCTGGGAGGGAATTCCATAGTTTCGGTGCTGCATGTTGGAAAGCCCGCTCACCATAGTCCGATAGTTTTGCGCCGAGTGGGATTTTTAGCAGCTTCCGTGTAGAAGAGCGCAGTTGCCTAATTGGTTTGTACGGCTGCAACATGTCACGGCTCACGTACCTTGGCGCTAATCCATTTAAGTCTTTATATGTAAGTAATAGTAGTTTGAATACTATCCGTTGTCTAACCGGTAACCAGGGTAACTGCCCGAGTATCGGCGTTATATGACCTTATATGGTCGTATTTTCTGCTGCGTGTTATAAAGTGCGCTGCAGAGTTCTGTACATTTTGTAATCGATCAAGTAAAAATAGTGGAAGTCCATATAGTAGCGAATTACAACTGTTAAGCTTAGTGGAAATAAAAGCACGGACTAAAGTTTCAGTATCTAATTGCGACAGACAGTTTCTGATTTTGGCTATAATACGTAAATGATAGAAAGATGCTTTGCATATGTTAGCTGCATGCTGTTCAAGGGACATGTGCTGATCAAAAGTAACACCAATGTTCCTTGCTGAGATGGACGGTTGTGTGCGTTCGCTTACACCATTTATGTTAGCTGAAATATGCTGAAATTGGTAAGGATGGTTCGAGTACTGTACTATTATTAGAAACTTGAATAGAGCCCCGAGGAAAGCCTCTAGGTAACAAATATTATGAACAGTGTTATACATTATTGTTGCAGTATTTAGGTATCTACGGCATTCTAAAGTGTTCCAACCAACAGATTGGTGCATTGCAGTAACACTTGAATATCTCGAGTAATGATTGCCACTTTATTTTTACAATTTGATATATTACACTGACAACACAGAAACTATGCTTGGGCTCCCTGTGGCAACAGTTTAAGAAAATCCGTTTATTTATTTAACTCTTTCTCTTCAGAGCCAAAATGGGGGTAAAATTGACTATATTACTTATTATTTTGTTTCTCACAAAGTACTCACAATTGTGTGGAAAGCTATACCTCTTATGAAAGGACAGTAAATAAGCTCTCAAAATTTTATTTTAGTTTTACAAAATAAACCATAATAAATGTTAATAAATTAACATAAATTAGCATACTTTATAGAATAATTAGTTTCAAAATTTAGACAAAACCCAACTGGGCTCAATATAGTGTGCATATGTGAAATATTTGATACAAAAAAGTTACCTTGTTATCTTGTCAACATGCCCAGCAAGTATGGCTGAAATACAATAAAATAAATTGATATTATAAGTTTTAGAGTCACAATACCTAAAAACGTCAAAATACAGGAAAATGATAGTATAGGTAGAATGTGTCTGTGAAATAAATGAACACATGTTACAAAAACTAAAATAGACCACACCTTCTTGATTTTAGGACTATGGATGTGTTATTGGTTATTGTTATTATTATTATTGTTATTGTTAGTCATCCATATCCTAAGGGAGGGTCCACAAAGACACCGGAATCCGCCAGGGTAACGAACCTTGCCTCCCTTGTCATGTATAGGTATTGTACCTACAGTATTGTACCTATTGTTATCAGTTAAATTATCATTACCAACTCATCTTATTAGTCATAAAGTATAGCACAACAATATATAACAAGAATAAAAACATTGTAACGTATAACACAACATGATGTAACAAGAATAAAAACATTGTAACGTATAACACAACATGATGTAACAAGAATAAAAACATTGTAACGTATAACACAACATGATGTAACAAGAATAAAAACATTGTAACGTATAACACAACATGATGTAACAAGAATAAAAACATTGTAACGTATAACACAACATGACAGTAATGATAAATGACCAATGCCTATGGTACTCCCTGCTATGCCATTCTGCAAAGCAATTCTTGGCCCTGGTGAGGTGAAGGTACTTCCCACACTGCGGGGCACTGCAATAGGATGACACTTTCAGTTGACCTAAACCATGCTTGTAGCACACCACACAAGTTCTGTTGATTTCTGAAAAAAGCTGGCATGTGAACGGTGTCGAACAATCCAGCAGGGCGTACTGTAGATACAACAGGAGGTACATCGTACTCAGGAAAACCACAAAGTTGTCTCACAAGCTCTTCCCTGTAATCAGCAACAGAGAAAAACAGGTGAAAAAACTCCACAGCAGTGGTCATAGTGTTTCTCAGGAGAGGTCGACCAAAGTGTACTCCAGTTGGTCGGATTGGTGTAAATGGTGCATGGTAGTACATTTCCAACATCAGGGTCATCATAGCTCTTATAGATGATTGCAGCAGCATTTTGACCAGCTTGTCCCACTACTGCCCCACCCCTACCACGGGGCCCACCCCTACCACGGGGCCCACCCCTACCACGGAGCCCACCCCTACCACGGGGCCCACCCCTAACACGTAGCCCACCCCTAACACGGGGCCCACCCCTAACACGACCCCCACCACAGGGCCCACCCCGGCCAGCATTGCCAGCATTGCCATCATCGTCACCATCACTGTCATCATCACTGCTATCTACAGCACTGGCTTCCTCACTAGCATTCTCTTCCTCGCTACTATGTGCACTAGGACCAGCAGGGGGTTCATAATCATCATCTGCATCTACATTGATCTGTTCTTCATCACTAAAAGGAAAATAACATGCAAACTTTGTATTTTTACTTTATACTTTCATATCACAACAGTGATATGCAAAACTTACCATTCAGAAAATGTATTAAAATTTTATTAAACTTTATCAGAGTTGAGAACGATCCCCTCAAAGTTGGCCCCGCGAAGACCTGGGCGCCGCCATTTTGTTCACATTAATTTCTGTGACGTTTTTTACGTCACTTCGTCCCACCGGAGTCTTGCGGCTAACTTGTAGCGACTTGTTTTCTTTGTAGAATTTTCACACGCTCAGAATTAGAGTAGATTTTCATCGATACGGCAGAGCAATTTCGTACTAGAACAAAAATATGATGAAGACGATATTGTGAGAGAAGTTCAGAAGACTCGGAGGACGAGGAAAAGCATGTGGAAGGCGAAAATATCAGACGAACAACAAAAGGCGACTACAGAGCTAGTGCTATAAAGATTCGCTGTGTGTGTTTTTGTATGGAACTTGTCAGCCTTAAACACAAGACTAAAGGTAGATTATCACAATATTGATATCGGCATAGCAATCGAAACTTGTTTAATTTGACCCAGAGGTATAATCAGGGTGTAGCAAGCCACATAATTTTAATTTCGTTCCTAACTGATGTGTTGTGAAACAGCGCGCGCGTGCCAAGTTCCACCACAAACATGCCGGGCTTGATCGCGCCAATGCTTTCACACAATTTAATAAGGAATTAGTTTTGCAATAAAATTGCTCCGAGTGTCTCGTTCTTGTGTCATTGCATATATTCTGCTATGTTGGGCTAGTTATGATCGGTTTTTACAGGGAGGTTTTAACTTTTCAGGTGTTTCGTTTCAGTTGCACAAAGCCATGCAGTCAGTACAGATCGAACCGGATAACTCGCAAATTATATAGCTCCAATAATACATAAGTTTCGAAAGCAATGCCAATATCAATATTGTCATAATCTACCGGCTTAGTCTTGTGTTTAAGGCTGACAAGTTCCATACAAAAACACACAGCGAATCTTTACATCATGGCACGCACAACACCAGTTTTGCACTACAATGTAGCTCGCTAGTCGCCTTAAGTTTGTTGTTCGTTGATATTCTCGCCTTCCACATGCTTTTCCTCGTCCTCCGAGTCTTCTAAACTTCTCTCACAATATCGTCTTTATCATATTTTTGTTCTAGCACGAAATTGCTCTGCCATATCGATGAAAATCTACTCTAATTCCGAGCGTGTGAAAATTCTAAAAAGAAAACAAGTCGCTACAAGTTAGCCGCAAGACTCCGGTGGGACGAAGTGACGTAAAAACGTCACAGAAATTGATGTCAACAAAATGGCGGCGCCCAGGTTTTCGCGGGGCCAACTTTGAGGGGCTCGTTCTCAACTCTGAAAAAGTTTAATCAAATTTTAATACATTTTCTGAACAAAGTACATCTGAAAGATGCTTTTGAGCCTAAATGTGTTTTTCACTCGGGTATCCCTTTAAACATATTTTGTATGTGTTTGCCCCAAAAGCAAGTAAATTAAAGCTTATCTAGGTTGTTATTTATGCAGTGTGAACTTTGGATTACACATCCTCGTTTGCTGTTTAGAACTGACCCAACTTGGTAATTTAATTGTAGCCCTACCTTTGTTATACTGAGCTCTTTATCTTTCCAGCGTAGTGAAATAGAGTTACCTATTTTACCAAAACTGTGATAGTTTGTCTTCTCTCTTCTTGAAGATGCCTCGTCATGTTATAGTTGCGCGAGAAAGAAATGAGAGATATTTTGTGCTTTTCCTCCAAAATTTAAAGCAGTTGTTCTTTATTGTCTCCTAATAACTGAGGCAAGTCATCGCGTGTTGGACGCTTCAGGGATTTTGTCTTTGCTATTAAATGATGTGATGAGAGGAGATACAAAATCCACTGGTAACAATGCAGGACTCAAGCATTCGTTGACTCAGCTAATTTTGGAGGAAAATCGCAAAACCTCGCTCTCTCCTCCCCTCCGAAACCCCCCCTCCCTACGCGATCTCCTTTATAACTGACAAATGACTTTAAATCAATGAATGGCTTCTATTGTTCTGATCATATTGTCTATTTGAACTTTCGCTATTTACAGGAGTGCCGGTGGTAATGAGACGTTTCTCACCAAAAACCTACATGCGACCCGGAGGGTATCTTAAATTATATTGTGATGCCTTTTGTCCTGGGCACAGATCTTGTTCGTTTGGATGGAAAAAGAACGGAGTCGAGTTGCCGGAGCACGTTGGTACCTTAAACCTTCACGCTAACAAGCAACTAGTGTATGTTCTTCCAGCGGCCGTGAGTGACTCTGCAAACTACACATGCACTGCTTTTTCTCCTTCCATTGGAGAATCAAGCGGGATTTCTGTGAATATTGAAGTGATCATTGGAGGTGAGCGACCCCGGTAGTTCTCTCTATAGAGCGTTTTCACGTGACGTCATCAAAATTCTAAAATCTAAACTACAAGGCTGTTCTTTTAATATAATTTAGATATCAGTATTCTCAGTATTCTTCAAAAATTGACATCGATACGGTGATTCGTTTTTGAGTTACAGTATTTTGGACATCCCTGCTCCACGTGTTTCCTAAATGTCATGAAAGTCCATATATTTCGGCCAATTTAAAATGTTAGACTTGATAAACCTTTAAAAGCGATAGCTAAAATGTTTTGAAGTGAATGCTAATCATATTGATGGAAAAATAGCTTTATTTGTAGAGTACGTTTTCGGCCGCCATCTTGGTGTACCAAAGTGGTACACCAACATGGCCGCCGCATACTAAGTACACTAAATTGTTCGAATATTATTTGTTCGACAGCTTGGTTATGAATTACTCTGCTGCTCCAAAATTTCGGTCATTTGTATATTTTTACCTGCTCTATACACAATATTAAAAATATTTTACTAATATCAGTCTATTTCTTGAGGAAAATGTTTTGTGACGTCAGTGAAACGCTCTATAACATATTAATAAACACATGTCCATGTATTATTTTATTTATTTTATAAACAACACTTGGACCTGGGCCCGGTTGTTTGAAGCAAGGGTAAGCGCGTGACGTGGACAACGCTGATTGGCTGAATAGGCGATATCCACACACGGAACATTATCATAGTCGTATTTTTACGTGTGTTCAGATACGATGTTTCTCAGTGCTGGAAATCCTTGTAAAACACTGTAGTTTATAGCATAAAACAGCTTCCCGATAATAATAGAACCCCAACCGTCAGCAAACATAAGTTCCCAGATAAACGACTAGGTTTTTGGGCTAATTTGTGACTTGTGATCTGTGACCTGGACCTGCGTTTTGTACCAGCCGATATAAAGAGCTTATTACACGGAAAGTTGTGTAATACGGCTGGGTATTTTTACGAGTCAGTTTAAAATTGACGAGTAAAAATTCCCAGCCGTATTACACAACTCTTCGTGTAATAAATTGTTTATTATACGACAGCTAACACGAACAAAGCATGTTTGTTTTCGCTTACCTTACTGCTCTGTTTGAAGAAAATCTTGAGAGAAGAAATCTCGAGAGAAGAAATATCTCAGCCCAATATCGGGGACGGGCGCGCACTGAAAAGTTTTTTCGCGCGCTAAAAGCTGATTGGCTGTTACTCAAACAGCCCCATTTCGATTGGCTCGCGCGCTTTCAAAACCTTTTAAGTGTTGAATAAACCTGTGCAAACCTGTTCGCGACCCGTGTAATACGCGGTCTCATATTTGCACTCGTTTTAGCCTGTATTTGCACTCGAAAACGCCAAGTCGTATAATATATTGTATTATTATACATTTTACTCATCCAGTCGATTCCGATTGGCTGAGAACACGCAACTAATTCTCGATAGTTAGCTATAGCACTAAGTGCGCATGCGTGCGATATTATCTAATATCAGATAATACTTAGCGTTCGATGATAAGCAAATACGACAATTTTACGCTAGAAAGCAGGGCAATTTCGTTATTTTGAGCCATTTTGCTATTTTAAGCGCTCAGCTATGTTTCTAGTCATCCCTTTCTCCTAAACTCGTAAAATAAAATGCAATGTTTAGCTCGAATAAGAAAGAAAACATCTCAGTTGAATCAGAAATTCAATCGTAAACAAACCAATTTTATACGGTGTTTCATTTAGCTTCGTTTACGATAGCTTTCTGCCTGTTGCTAAAACTTGAGCTTAAAAATGTATAATAAAACAATTATTGAATTCCCTTTACGCATCATAGTGGAAATTAACAAGACCTGACAGTCTGTGTTATCAGCCTCAGCCTTCGTCTGATAACACAAACCTCTGTCTTGATAATTTTCGCTATCATGCTCAACCTCATCCAATAATTGCTTATTATACTGGGCTGTTGTGCCATCAACCTTTTTTACGCTTAGCAACATTTTATTCATATTGAACACACTGAAGTACTGATATTTAAAAAATAAATAGAGAATAATAATACAAGGGCGCGTGGAGATATGGAATTATCTTCAAGTGTTCAACGCAATATCTCACGAGTGAGCGCAGCGATCGAATGAGATATTGAGATGAACACGAGAAGATAAAGTTCCATATCTCCAAGCGTCCATGTAGTGATTTATTTATTTTATAAACAATACTTGGACCTGGGCCCGGTTGTTCGAAGCAAGGGTAAGCGCGTGACGTGGACATCGCTGATTGGCTGAATAGGCGATATCCACACACGTAAAATTATCGTATTTTTACGTGTATTCAGATACGATGTTTTTCAGTGCTGGAAATCCTTGTAAACACTGTAGTTTATAGAATAAATGCGAATAACACCTGGTCTAACTTCAGTAATCATCGAAAATTCAGTCGTCAATGCAACATTAAATAGTGAATATGAAGTCAGTGTTCCATACGAAATGTTCTCGTAAGCTGTTAGTGGGCATTAGGGAAGATGCATTCGGGAATATGAATACAGAGCACGAGATGTGCAATATACACTGACGTCGCTAAGGCCGCGTTGGTTTGAGAGTTTCCAAAATATTGTTATTCTGGAATAAGGATATACTAAATGCAGTCCAAGTATTCCAGAATAAGAATAGTCCCAAACAAATGCTTACACTGATGTACATGTATTATTCCGGCTATTCTTATTCCAGAATAGTCCCAGACAAACGTGCACATAACGGTGTTCGTTTTTGCACACGGGATTACAATCATGATAAAGTGCTGTTCCTTGGAGCATGCTTGTAATTTAAAAACTTAAAAGTTATATATCGTTTTTAAATCATTATTCAAAAACTCATGAATAGTTAATAAGCATTTTGTCCAATCAGATGAAGCAAATCAGTCACGTGCATGCTTCTTTATACCTGATCAAATCTCATCATTCTAAAAAGCCCGCGGAGGGATTTGAATTCTGTCCCAGGGGGAAACGGGGTTAATGAGACAATGGATAAACACCTTGCAACTCTTGGAATTTCTATTGATGTTTCAGCATTGATGTTTCTCATTGAATTGCTGAACGTTTTATATAAAGAATACTAATGAACATGAATTTTATGTAAAGTTTCATCCTAATTAAGAATTCACTGATAAAGACCCAAAGGTAGCAAAAAGTACACGGAACATAAGGTACCTATAGACAATAAATTTTGCACTAAATTTACTAATGTCAGCAGACTACCGAGATATTTTTTAAATGAAGTTATCCAACTACCATTACTTGTTTACCGAGCCACTGTTTAGTTCCAATTATTAAACCAAACTCAAAGCCGTAAAATAATGAAAACGTGCATTAAACTTACAAACACCTTCTTCATATTCTGTGCCGGAGTCAAAAATTTAGAGTCTGCCGTCATGACAGTCACATCGCTTTCCAAGTCTTGAACTTTATCGATGTCAACCACGACACCAAATATTTGAAGTGCAGCTTCTTGCCCAAGCTTGTTGTTTGCCACACAATGCTTTCAGCATTGCGAAACGCCGCTTCAAACAACATAGTATGGTAATTTCTTCATGTCATTCCCTTGAGATGTTCGTAATCGCAGGCGGTAATTACTCGAATATTTTGTATGGCGTCAGTTGTGAATACAAATGTCCAATGGTTCATTAAGTAACCATTATAGTTTTTTGAAGCCGTTTAATAAACTCGCAGCACGTGTTTTATCAGGTCTGCACCCTCGAGTTTTAAACCTGATAAAACACTGCTGCTCGTTTATTAAATAGTACTTAAAATAGCTAATTTAATTAATTTAAAACGTATGCAATACAAAAGCTAATTTAATGATTACTATATCCTATAATTTCGAGTGAAATTGAGAGAGTAGGAGCTCGCTTAGCTTCAGTTGGGAGACTGTTCCATAGGACAGCATCTCTGTAAGCAAAACATTTTTAAAGAGCCTCAGTACATGTACGTAACTGAGAGGCCTTGGCACAAATATATTTTGATTTCAGTCTCGCGGCAGGACCGGATCTTGATGTCCGATCATCCCAAATTCTATCTGATCTAAGCTGGCCTGGCATAGGCATGAGACGCTCCATCTCAAAACTCTCGGTTAGCTCAGTGGTTAAGCTCCGGTCTGTTGAGCGGGAGGTCGCGAGTTCAAACCCCGGCCGCACCAACACTCAGGGTCTTAAAATAACTGAGTGGAAGGTACTGCCTTTGTGAAACAATCTCGTTCTCGAAATGCAAATGGTTATTTAAACCTTCACGTCTTCTTGGACGTCACGAGTTACCGACGTTAAATAAAGTTGCTTTACTTTACTTTATTAATGGGTAATTTTGAGTTGCTATCAAGATCATTTACCGATAAGAACTAGTGCCTCCTGGAAGCCAATTAAATTACGGATTTTTGTTCTTTCGTGCATGGTATGATTGTTGAATGTTAGTTACTGATTGACTGTCAGTTAGTTCGGGCCTGACATGAAAATATTAGCCCATTAGTAATGGCGTACAAAATCAGCCAAATGGCCGAGAGTCAAATATTTCCCGTTCGGCCCGATCTAACTCAGTCAAACGTTTTAGTTATCATATGACCACTTAGTTTAAGCAAAAAATCGAGCAGACCTGAACGACTTTTTCCGATCCGCTTACGCCAAACACCGCGTACGGCTCCCATCATGTGACTTTCGTAGATACGAAAAGATAGATATACTTTATTAGCACCTTGTACAGTAGATTGTACATTGGATTGTTGCTAATAACATTGCATTATGCATTACAAGCACTCATGATAACTGAAACAATATAGGACTTGTATAGGCCCTTAGTCAAGATAGAGGCCACTTAGCGCTCTCAAATTTACATTAGTTAGGGATATTTATAGATCTTAACTGCATGCTATCGTAAATGAGCTACTTCCATAGCCGGGTTTATGATTAATTAAATAATTGATCATCGCACATATGACTTGTGATGATTTTTTTGCGTTAAAAGTTTCAAGGGTGTGGAGGAAATACTTTCTTATTGTATTATATGTTTCACATTTAATAATAAAGTGGAATTCGTTTTCAACATCTTTACGACAGATGGGGCATATTGTCTCTTCTGGTTTGGTGTATGATCTAGTGTACCTCCCTCATTCAATTTGTAAACAATGATTACTTATTCTAAGTATGGTTAGAGCCATCCTATGCTTGATATTGGAGACAACCACGAGGTACGTTTCTAATTCATAAACAGTCTTAAACGATCTATATGTCCTAAGTTTGTTGTGATGCAAAGGATTTTTTTCTTTGATAGTTAAATATGTCGTTTAACCAGTGCTGGTATTCCATGTCTTGCAGTCTCTGTTTGATTTGTGATAAGAACGTTTGGTAGTCCGATCCGTCTTGTTGGTCGAGCCAATTAGTATTACCAAATCCAAGTCCGCTATAAATTCTACTCCTTATTTTTCTCTCCAGTAAAATGTCTTCACTCTCCGAAACCTATGTAGATAGATGTGCTTTGAGAATGTAGCCGATCATCCTTAACTACTAATTTTCGTTCCCCCCGAGAGAGACGACTGAATTCATTCGACGATAATGCCGTCCAGTGACGTCACTACCCCAAAATTGCGGTAGTGATTTTGATTGGTTTATATTTTATAACTTCGCATAATTATTGCTGCGCACACAGGCAGCCCAATCTATGGGTTTGTGAAAATAGAAGATATGTATGGAGTTTTATAAATCTTTTCAAATTGCCGATTGCCGATATGAAAAACATACGTTTTCGCTTCCATGTTGTTTCCTTTGTGGTTGTTCTTCTCTTGGAACCCCTCGGCTCACCACCTAAGAATGAAAGAAGTCTCTCATTCTTAGGTGGTGAGCCGAGGGGGATGAAAAACTCCTGAAACAACCTAAAATAGTTCCAAGAGAAGAAAAACCACAAAAGAAACAACATGGAAGCGAAAAGGTATGTTTATTTATACCTTGTACATTGTAAAAATTTTTATTTAACCATATATATTTTCCACATTTGCTCCAAGAGCATTAGCTCATCAAGGGAGCTTATAGATAACAAATATGTGAAGCGAGAAGATATGTTTATTTATACGTTGTACATTTGCTCCAAGAGCATTAGCTCATCAAGGGAGCTTATAGATAATAAATATGCGAAGCGAGAAGATAAGTTTATTTATACCTTGTACATTTGCTCCAAGAGCATTAGCTCATCAAGGGAGCTTATAGATAATAAATATGTGAAGCGAGAAGATAAGAAGGGAAAAGGCACTGACAAGAATAATATTAAATAAGCAAAAAACGTGTCGTTAATCAAAAGTGCAGAAAGGTGCAGAAATACTGTAGAGCGAAAGGTGCTAATGGATAAACTTGACAATGGCTATATCACTGGAGCTGTCTTTCTAGACCTGAGCAAGGCTTTCTACACAGTCGACCATCAACTACTACTACTAAACAAATTAAAAGAAGATTTTGGCTTGGATAGTGAAGCTATTGCTTGGTTTAATTGCTACCCATCAAACCGCGTACAAGTGACATCAATCGGAAACTGTCTCTCCAGCCCCAGGGATATCACAATTGGAGTGCGTTAGGAAGTATCTTGGGTCCTTTACTTTTCCTTGTATATGTCAATGATTTTCCACGCTGCCTGAAAAACTGTAAATCGATATTATATGCTAACGATACCCTTCTGTATTACTCCGCCAAATCATCCCTCGATATTGAAAATAATCTAAACAGTGACCTAAAATGTGTGTCAAACTGGCTTGGTCAAAATCTACTCACTCTCAATGGCGTTAAATCAAAATGTTTATTGTTTGGCAGCAGTCGTCTTAAATCATTCAATGGCATATCAATCTCCATTGACGGATGTCCTCTTGAACGTGAAAACTCATTCAAATATCTGGGTGTGACATTTAACGAAGACATGTCTTGGAATGATCATATCGAGAACCTCATGTCCAAGATAAACCAACGTCTAGGTCTTCAAACTAAAGGAGAGTCAAGCACCTTCTCCCAACCGATGCTCGCATAACATTATACAATTCTGTTATCCTTCGATTATTTGATTATGCTGACATAATCTGGGGGGATAAGAACAATGTAACACTAATGAACGCTCCAAGTCCAGCAAAATAAAGCAGCAAAAATTATCTTAAACCAACCACTACGTTCATCTGCCACACAAGCTCTAGAGTCTTAAATTGGAACCAGTTATGTAAACGACGTCATGCACATCGATGTATTTTTATTTTTAAATGTTTGAACAATTTTATTGACTTTAATTTAACTTAGTAATTAATAGTAATGTCCACCAATATAATACTAGAAATAAGTCTAAGATTCACTTACCCTCAGTCAAGACAAATTGGGGAAAACACATTAACTTACCATGCTGCTAAAGATTTTAATGACCTAGGTTTCGATCTCAATAATGTAAATTCATTACTACTTTTTAAACTCAAATTAAGTCAGGCTCACTAGCTCCTAGATTATCAATATATTTTTATTATTTTAATTTATTAATCTTAGAAATTATCTATTTTATTCTATACTACTTAGTTATAAATATATATATAATTTTATTGTTTCCATTACAGGGCCACCTTGTAAAACACTTAGGTGAATGGTGCACCCTGAATAAACATTATCATTATAAAGCTAACACAATACGAGTGCAGTTTACGATTATTGTACATATGCGTTGTTACATTTAAGAATATTCAACAACATATTATGGAATAAACAAACAAACAGAAAGATTTGAAAGGATTTATAAAACCGCAATTTGAAAGGATTTATAAAACCCCATAGATATCTTCTATTTTCACAAACCCATAGATTGGGCTGCCTGTGGTGACGGAGCCGTATTTCGTTGACGTTTTGAGGCGAGGTCTGTGTTGTGGCGTGAAGCCGTATTTCTTTGGTTTTTGACGAAGCCGGTTTGTTAGAACTCAGATCTGAATTGGGGGGGGGGGGGGGGGGGAGATTCTACATATCAGTTGTCAGTTAAAATTGAGCCCATGGTTGGCGTTGAACCCATGGTTGGCGTTCATGGCCATGGAGCCATGGTTTCCGGTGAAACGTTACTTGTCGGGGAGGAGAAATACCCCGATTTGATCCGAGTAGAGCTACTAAATAACTTAAAGAGAGTCACAGCTAGGACCCGACGCCTGACCGAAACTAAAATAAAGAGTTTTAGAGCTGATGACGGCCGAAATAAGAATAAGAAATAAATTTGCACTCACACCGGGTCGACATATTGGCAGGATTCAAGTCGTGATCGCTTCTCAGACATTTCTGGCCCTGGATCGAGATCCAGTAACCAGCCTTATTTTAGAGTACCTCCAGGGAATTTTGGGGTTCTCTACAGAGGCCTCCAACACACACTGTGTTGGAAAACCAGCTTGGTTTTCTAAGCCAGAGATCGAAACATATACTTATAAATTAACGGTGCTTTGCGAGATAGGCAGCACCAACCTTGAAAAGGGCCTGAATAGCAAAGAGACAGGTCCTTTAAGGGCCCATTGACATAATTATTAAAATCGACCGCTGCTAGGGAAACGGTTTGCAGCCTCGTAAAACCCAAAAAATTAAAGAGTGGGCAATAGTTATTATAATTATTATAATTATTATAATTATTATCTATATAGTTAAGGTTAGAAAACCACAGCAAAAACCGTGTACAATCAATCCTGTCATACGTTCGATCAAAAAACAGATCTTGATCAGCAAGAAGAAGAAAATATAATGATAAAGTGTCCGACGACTACTGCAATGCTGATCAAATACAACGCTTGTCGAGGTTTATACGATATTTCGGCTGGCCAGTACCAGCCTTCTTCAGGTTTATTTTACAGTGGATTATTCCGGCCTTTAGAGGTCATCTATTCTAAACGCGATTCCGTGAGAAAAGCACGTGAATCATATCTCATCTATAAAGCTAAAACCCTCGAACCACTCGGAATGAATAGACGTGATGAAATGTAATTTCACTGTTTGACCTTTATTGTCGGCTGTCACTCTATCTGTACTATCTTTTCAAAACATTTCGTAATTTCCTTTTATGTGTTACTGTTGTATAAAACATATGTCATCGATTTTGTAATTTCCGCTCATAGTTACGTAATTAACAATTTATATAAGCCTTGTATCCATTTGTGACCTCCACTGTAAAATAAACCTGAAGAAGGCTGGTACTGGCCAGCCGAAATATCGTATAAACCTCGACAAGCTAGCCTCCTCCGCAGGCATCTCTAATTTTCGAGGAAATCAGATTATGGGCTCCCTGTGGCAGGTGAAGAAAAGAGAGGGAGATTGGAGTCTGTTCCTATTAGAGATGCCTGCGGAAGAGGCTATCGACAAGCGTTGTATTTGATCAGCATTGCAGTAGTCTTCGGACACTTTATCATTATAATTATTATCCTAGGGCAAAGTCTTGTAGTCTGATGACGTCATCAAAATCAGAAAATTTCTAAACTCCACTGAAGCATTTTTAATGTAATTTATTAATATTTTCCGAACCTATAAATTAATGCGCATAAAACCGAGCAGCCGTTTGCCATTACGACAAAAAAAAAAGATTTTACAACACTTTTCAGTCCAATTTTAAGCTTTATTGGTGAATGAAAAGCCATAACTTTGGCATTTATTGTCGGTTTCCAAAATCCATGCTCGATTTTGTGGAGAACGTGGTCAACAACATTTTAACGGGAAAAAGTTTGGTGTTTAGTGAAAGCGCGCAAAATGTTTAGGAAGTGAAGAAATTAACGCATGCACAAAAGTGCCTGTTTTGTGGTCGTGAAATAGTCGCAGAACTGTTGTTGCAGTAAAGCCCACAATAATTGGTCGAACAGGATGTGCATTTTCTCCTATTTCCTCCGACAATGGCCAGTTTTGGGACTTGGCTGAATACTCCAGTCTGCAATGAGCTAGCTGAGCTTCGGACTGTGTGGAGCACATGCGAGGAACCCATTTCGTGGCAAACCGAAGAGCCAATATACAAATCAAGCTAAAATTAGACCGAGATTCGACAACTTTCACTTGAAGTTGAATCTCGTGGCGTTCACAACAGTTTGTTTTCCGACATCAAAAATACTTTTTTAATTAGTTGCACTGAGGTTCAATCACAACTTTACCAGGAACCCGAAAGCATTATCGGGAGACAAAAGTGTGCATGTTTGTGGAAGATTTAAGTTGAAAACCTGCCAGTCGAGAATCACTTGACTCACTTGAGTGGCCGTACTTTTCTTCGTGTTTTTAGAAGCCATGTTCTCGCTGGAAGCAGCCATTTCAGCTTCTGTATCTTTGACAACTTTAGATACTATTTACTAGATGTTCTTTCAATCTATCAACAGTGGAAAGAGCTCGGCTACTTCTACATCGGAGAGTCTAATACAAGTTTGCTTCCCATTCATCGGCGATTTCCTATAAAGCGGAATCAGGGTCAAAATTCGGTTCTTAAACACCACCGGCACACTGAAGAGCCGGCACAGCGTAAGGCGAACAACTACAGCGTAAGTCGAACAACCACAGCGTAACTCGAACAACCACAGCGTAAGTCGAACAACCACAGCATAACAATTGCAACCACTCATGGGCACTGGTAACGACTCCCATGATTCTCTACGGCGCGGCTTTCCCCTCGTGGCTTCCATCTTGTCGGACATTCAAGAGAAGTATAATTATTAAGAGTCGTTTGTTATATTTTATTACATTACGATAACTCTCTTTGAGTTGTATATGGTGAGATGAGCACCGATGGAAGTGATGACGTCGTAGCGTAGATAATTAAAAAAAACTTCAGGATTTGATCGACAACATTGATGATTGCTCAACTTCCACTTCCCCGACTTCCACAACTCCTGCACGTGCGAACCAATCCTGATCCTGGTTCTTTCGCTACTCGAGCAGCAGATAATTTCAGGTATTTCTTTCTTGACCCTTCATTTCATCTTAGGGATGCTAGAAACGTTAACAAAGCCAAATGATTACAAAACTTGCCTTTTTTTCGTGGGCAGCGCAGGAGCACAACCAAGAAAACATAAATTGTTTCTTAAAAACCCAAAAGTTAACAGAAACATAAGTTTATGTTCGACCTTTTAATATTTTGATGCACTAATATCTGTTTGCAAGCTAAACTTTTTTATTTAACCTAAAATCCATATGAAGAGGAAAAGTGATTGCACACGTGGGCCTGACAGCCCTTTAAGCTGATATTTTCTGTGTTAATTCTCTTTTACTGTGTTTGACACAATTTTCTTGATATGGAAACTGTTGTATATATTTTTTTAAATTACACTGGATTTCAGAAAAAAAGATGATTAATACCAAAACCCTGGGGTGGTACTCCCGGAAATTTTGGATACATGTACAGTGTAGGTGTGTGCTGCAATGGTTTTCAAACCTAACCCCATATAAGGCTATGCCCAAAATCAATATTACTGGGAAAAAAGTGTGGCTTATGTATATTAAACAGAGACAACAAGATAATGAATTTCAACATTATACATGTAACAGCACACATTTTATTTGGACCTGTCAATGTACTATAAGTTGTGCACAATCCACATAAAATGTTATGTTATGTAAGGGTAAAAATATCGGAAATTGATACTATTTGTAAGACCTAATACCTAAATATGAGACCCTATAAGGATACCCTATCTATTGTTCGGATACCTATTTAAGGATCACAAATACAAAATATGACACCCTATATAAGGCTTGCACACAAAAAATCCCAGCCTATCAGGCAGTACATACCTATGTAGCGTAATTATATATGGGACTACTCCTGGGGTTCCTGAGACCCCCAACACCCCCTCCCTCAACTTATTCACAGTGTAAATTCCTTATCTGCTGCTCGAGTAGCGAAAGAACCAGGATAAGGATTGGTTATTGCACGTGCAGGAGTTGTGGAAGTCGGGGAAGTGGAAGTTGAGCCACAGGTTTCCCGCGGCCCAGACTCTACGTATATTTCCCGCTTATTAGTCTGTTGGGTTATCTGTGGTTTATCGATTAGTTTCATAACGATCTCAGAAGAGTTTATATAATTGCTCCGTGTGAATTCTCTTTTCCGATTCCTACGAAATAAATCTTCAATAATAAAAGATTGATACTTAATGAAGTTGTGTGAGTGTTTTTTTTTGGCGATTTGGGGCCTTCTAAAGTAGTTTATTAGGATTCGAAATTTTGACCGTTGGCCGCGGCTCTAAAAAAATCAACAAGATAGGCAACTCGACCTCGCCAAAGCACAGACTTACTTCGAAGATCACCCAAAAATCGGCACTTTTCTTCGTCGCTCGTTATTCAGCTTTCGGCACAGGAGGGAATAGTTATCAACCAACATCTGACCAGACATTTAGGGAAATCCATCAAATTTATCACCGCCCAACGGTCTCCTCAAGACCCAAAAATGCGACCTTCCTATGATCTGTAAGAACCAGATCGACCAAAGCGGTCGAAAATTTTCCCGCCCCTACCCAAAACGATGCAAATCGCCTTTTTTCATGGGGGACCCCCAAGCGTGAAATTATACTTCCGCTCGAGGAATGGATACAAATATATCGCCAATCACAGGACCAAAATTCACCGAGTGTTATGACAGTTTTCGCAAGTTCCAAATTTAAAATTAGTCGGTAACCGTCAGTTTCGTTAAAAGCCGAGTGATGGTCCTCTGATTGCCGATATATTTGTTTCCGTTCCTCGAGCGGAAGTAAAATTTCACGCTTGGGCGCGCGTCTCTCCATGAAAAAGACATTTGCAACATTCCCTAATATAAGCGGAAGTATAATTTGGCGCTTGTGTCTTCCCCGACAACATTGATGATTGCTCAACCAATGATTGCTCAAGTAGTTTCCTATTTAAATTATCTACGCTATGACGGTCATCACTTCCATCACGAGCAATTCGCGCGCCAATCTAATCAAAATTTCAAGCATGTAACGCGGGCTCATTTTGTGAAGTAATTTATGCGTGCGCTATTATTTTATTCTTGCATATATCCGAGTATATCTGCCGGTCCTGCCGGCCGGTTTGCATATAGTTATAAAAAAAACTTATATATCGAGTTTTTCTTTACGAAATAAAGGTAAAATGTGTGATCTGTCAAACATTAATTAGCTCTAAGGTTCATACATTTGACAACGTTTCCTGTCGAGCAGCTTTACTTGAAAAAGGAGAGCCTTGGTGATGTTTAGTTGTTTCGATCGCTCGGAAATAATCTTAGACTTAAGTCATTTTGTCGATAAATTTATCTCGGTCAGTAAAACGCAAATTGTAGGGTAAGGTAACCGAGATTTGGTGCAAGGAGAAGTGTACGGGAAGAGATGGCTACGGAACGCAGGTTGCAATTGTTACCAGTATGTCGGCAGCAGTTGAAGTGGTCGTCATTTATACCTCCAGAAAAAGTGGTGATTTTTAGTCTTCTTGATGTATTTGTAGATCTCAGGTACAGTGGTTGTTATAAAACATGCACAGCATTATATATCTTGATTGTGTTGGGAAAGAAATGGTAAATATTCTCACCCTGACTCTTCATATTTTGTCTAAAGATACTCTTGGAGAAACATCACAAACTGTTACACAAAAGCAATGAAAGGTTTGGAGTAGTTGTGTTTTTGGAAAAGAGAAATGATTTTATGAAAGCCTCAAAAATATTTCATTCAAAAGGTTCCATGAAAACTAATTGTAACTAATTTTTTGAGAATAACTGATATTAAAGAAGTTATTTCAAAGACAGATGTAGCTATAATATTTAACTGACTTTGAAAGAACTTCAGTTTAAATGACAAGGGTGCTTCCACTGATATGTCCCAAATAACAGCCATCAACATTTGAGTTTACTAATTTGTGGTGACAAAGGCATTTACATCAACAAAACGTCTCCTACAGTTTAATAATACAAAGAAACACCAGTCTCTAAATAGAGCTATATAAAACTACTGGGAACTTTTGAAGGACTTCTTGTCTAGCTATAATTAAACTTCCATGCCCCACTCCCTAGCCAGTGCAACTGCTAATTTCAGCAAAATTAGAACAAGAAAGCCCTCAAGACCTGTAGAAATAAAACCAAAAACTACCTTAAATGCATCTAGATTCAAACAATAAAATTCAAAGACTTTTGTGCAAGTATTGCAAACAGATCTTGAGACCAAGTTAACAACACAATCTGAATCAACTGAATATTTTTTGTTGTCAGCAAATGCTGTTTTAGTGGAGACTATAGCCCGGCCAGTTGGTCTCACTTGGCCATTTTAATCTCTTCAAGCTATCAGATGTGCCTTAAGGTATACCTCATGCTCCTCTAATTATTCAAAAATATCAAAATAAGAATGTACCTGAACAAAAACTTGAAACTCTAATGGCAAGAACGAATGAAGTTTAAACAGAGTAGTTCAGTGCAAGAATCCAGCTCTATTCCATCTCTTTTTCTTGTTAGAGATGAATGAGATGCAGACTTTGATTAGCCACTATAGTTGTTTCAAGGCTTATTAAACTTAGTAAGTGTTTTTTTAATCCTGTTCACAGGGTCACATAGCTCAGTCTAATGGCCTAGGTCTAAATAATTGAATGCAGTTGGTGTATATATGCCACCATTCAAGAAAAAGAAGCTCAGACGTCACTATAAACTGCTCAGTAGCAGTAGCTTCACAGCAATCCCAGTGCGAAATCTGAAGAAAACAGAGGAAATGTTCCAAATACAGCAGCTTAAGTCATCTTTTTAAGTGTAAACAAGCCAATGTTTCCTTTAAAAACATGTTTATTGCTTAAAGAATAGCAAAATTTAAAAATACATACAAAGACTGTACTAAATGTTAAAGTGATTTTCATAAACCTGTGAAACAATTATTGCTTGTTAACATCTAATAGTCAAATATACACAAAAGAAAACAATAGAATTAGCATTTAATAGCACTAAATATTCTAGTACTGTTTCACAGGTTTATGAAAATCACTCTATAATACTCAGATATTGTTACGAATACTCAATACTCGGATAAAACAATATTTTTAAAACCAATATAGCTGAATTTTGATTTGAATCTTTTCATTTTAATATCTTTTCATATCAACATACATGATATGTGCATGTAGTTTATTTTCATCATTACAATTTGTTTTATTGCCCAAGAGCATGCAGGTGTACCAATTGTCTTCATGCAGCGAAATCTACCCTGCGAGCAGAGGTTTCTCATATCTTTGCCTGTCCTGTCCGCCGAAAGAAAGGGAAAGGACAGGAAAGGCAAAGAGATGAGAAACCTCTGCTCGCAGGGTAAGCGAAATCAAATCATAAAAAAATTGGCTGGCGGTCATTTTTTTTGTAAACTGACACTCCAAATAGTAAGAATTTGTCGTTTAGCTTTCAACAAAATTAATGAATGAGACAGACAAAATAAATAATCAAACTATAAACACTAATATCATAATCAGCGCAGCTACCAAAATTAAGTAATATTTACAATGTCTGTGGCATAAATCGCGCGTGTAAAACTCATAAACACAAGCAGGAGTAATTGCAGAATACCCCCTCCTTTGGTTCATTAATAATTCATTTCTCAACTTTTTCATACAAACTTTCTAAACTCTTAACCCTGAAATAATAAAAAAAACCTAACCATTTCCACCCAAAATCATTCATAGAACGAGTCTAAATACACCTGAACTAAAGTGGAGAATTTAGCGCAGTTTTCAAGCGATCTTTTGAGTGGAGGAGGGATTCTGCAACTAAGCCCACAAGCAAATGATAATTTGCATATTACAGAAATGATGAAATATTCTGGTGTTAGCCATCAGCAACGACAATCCGACTACAACAATGTTGCCCAGTGTGTAAAGTAAAATATATTTTTTACATATGTTAAAATGGTTCTCCTTACAGTTTTCCTTCCACAAAGCCACAATATAGTGACATAATGAAATATTCTGGTGTTAGCCATCAGCAACGACAATCCGACTACAACAATGTTGCCCAGTGTGCAATGAGTGTGTAAAGTAAAATATATTTTTTACATATGTTAAAATGGTTCTCCTTACAGTTTTCCTTCCACAAAGCCACAATATAGTGACATTTATAGTACAATGCTAAAGTTGTTAATAACAACTGAAAATTCGGTCGAATTAAATTCCAGTGTGAAGCAGTCTCTAAAGAACGTTACCAAAACAGAATAGCTATCAGTTTGTCTCGCAACTCTTCTTCAAGCTATCCATCGTATTGCCCACGAAATCGAAACACTTTCTAGCCATCACTTCGTACTTGGATACTCTGAAAATGAAAATGAAGTACCTTTCATCACAGAAGTTTTAATCCAGAAAAAGGTCAACTTCATCTGATTCCTCTGAAGAATGGTCAAGGGCACCCAACGAAGTTTTCCGTTAAAAAGTTGGCCTAAAACTTGCGGATTTGAAAAAATTGTCCCTAGAAAATTGTTTTCTGAAATACTGGCTAGAAAATTTGTTTTCAATCCCTAGAAAATTATAGAAGCAAAGGGAGACTAAAAGGTTTCCCCTAAAATATTCGTACGTCCCAATTCGTCTGATCAATAGAGTCAGAACAGGAAAAAAGAATCCCTAAAAAAATTGTACCTCCACAAAACGTTGCAACGTGAAGTTACTTGGGCTGGAAAATTCTTGTTATCCGGGAATATTTTGCCATAGTATTTTCGGTTGACGCGATTTCCACCTAGAAAATTCGTACAGCTAATAGCTTTCTAGAATACGTCAAAAGACATAGTAGGCGCCTTAAAATGGCTAGATAAGCTGCAGACAACTGGTTTCAAACGAATTTCAAAAAGTACTCGTTGGGTGCCCTTGAATGGTGAGAGAATGCGAAATTCTGACAGTGGTTCTTCTTGTAGTTCAGTTGTTATTCAAAAGTCAAAATATCCCGTGTTAGTTCATGTTGATTTCGACGTTAACCAACCTTCGTGACAACTTTTCGTTGCAAATAACCAACTAAGAAGATCCGATAAATGTGGCTAAAGTAGGTTGAAAGTGTGATACAAACTTCGCCAGTGAAAGTTAACTTTCTCCTCCTTTTGATCGCGCACATGCGACGAACACAATCCAGACGTTGTCGCGAACGCTCTGCGAACAATTTTATCCGCTGGGGGTGGTGATGGAATCGAATATCTAATGCGCATGCCTATACACTAGACATAACTTCCAAAGGCCAGATTTATGGCGGGCTCACATTGAAGATTAGTTTGTTAAGAAACCATGCTAGCGAATTGCTCGTGCCATCGGTGCTCATCTCACCAAATACAACTCAAAGAGCGTGATCGGAAACGCAATAAAATCAATCTCGTTCCCAGAGCCCGCGCGTTTTTCGGCCAGCGGTGACCAAACGCCCCGAGCTCTGGAATAACCATAACCGGAAGCAGGATTTTATGCTTCCGGTTTGAAAGCGCATGCGTGATAGTTCGCTTACTGAGCATGCGTCGTGTATCTAGTGTAATATGAATATGCGCAGAGAAAGCAACCGCTGTGGTAATAGAGCGCTGGCTTACTAAATAGCCCAAAATGGCCGACGGCTGAGAAGATTTTATTGCTCGTGTCGTGGGGAAACCGCCGCCGTTCGGAATTCGACAATTGTTTATCTTTATACTTGACTGGTTTTAACCTCGAGGTTAAATTGAGGATTATAATCAATTCTAGCGATTTTGACAGTTGATGATAATAGTCAATCTAAGGGAGATACCGTGTTGGACTGTGGGTATTCAGGGGTGGATCTAGAGCTTTTGAAATGGGGTGCACCATATCAGCACCAAAGGCACAGGGTGAAGGGGGGAGGGTGGTTGGTATTCACCACTGATAGGTACAGGGGGAGTTGGCCCCCAATACTTTTTGAAAATCAGGTCTCTGAAGTAGCATTTCCTGAATTTCGAGACCACTTCAATCTCAAAAGGGTTGCATCCTCCAAATCCCCTTGCCCTCCCATAGATCTGTCCCTGGGGATGGTGAGGTCTAGCAAGTATAAGAGGGAGATGTTCTTTCCTAGTTTTGCTACAATCCAGGGGGAATTTATATATAGTAGGTACAACTTATGTATGTGCAGCCATGGGGTCCTATTCACTGACCATAATAAGACTGTTCGACATTCCCTCGTCCAAAACAAACATTATTATTAAAATTCCCTGACTTTGACAAGAAATTTAGAATTTCCCTGACCAGATCCAAAATTCCCTGACCTTGAAAAAATATTTTTCCCTGACGGAGGTCAGTCCTGTGGCAACCCTGTATAAGAGATTTATACTTGTCTCAAAGCTCCAGAGGTGCATTAGCATACCTTAGCTGACCCAATGGGGCACTTGCAATGCTCTGATTAAAAAAATGTCAAGTGACCCACAAATGCCAGGAGAGGAGAGGGGGTGGGGGGGGTTATATGTGTAAATATAACTGGTATATTACATGTTGCTTGTATCATTGTGCTGAATTGGATTTTCTGAGTTTTCTTCTGCTCAAGGCTGAATGATAGTTATTATTCATCTACTACATGTAGGCTTTATGCAAATATAAAACACGTTTTATTCTTGTTTTCACTTCACAAAAAATATGTACTGTACACATTTTATTCTAGATACACGTATTTTCCGCATCTGAGTATATTAACAGTCGGGTATTAAAAACTAATTTCAATCGCTGAATCGGCAATTTACCTAGTTGTAATTTCCCTCTCGCAGTTCTAATTAATCTGGTAAATATATTTCAGCTCCTTTAGCTTTATATTATATTAGCTCAGCAGGGCAGTTGAATTTCGTACTTCGAAAATCCCCCCGAACATCTGACCTGACACATCGTTCTTAAAAGCCTTCAGAATGTGTCGCTTCTTGATTTTTTATCCAGACAGCTCAACACGATGATTACTTACTTGACTGCAGCAACGGCAAGAATGACAACCATGATTTTTAGCGATTTTTTCACTACTTTTTAGGCCGGTCTTATGGTCGATCGAACGAAGCAACTCCATGCCGTTGTTATGAATCAAATTTGACCTCGATATGGATAATCCCAGAGCTCGTAATCTTGGCGCTGGCCAAAAGATCTCGGGCTCTGGGAACGAGATTGTAATAAAATATAAAAAACGGCCCTTAATTATGCTTCTGACGTTAATCTTGTACGTCCGACAAGATGGAAGCCACGACGGAAAAGCCGCGCCGTAGAGAATCATGGGAGTCGTTACCAGTGCCCATAAGTGGTCGTTATACGCCAACACGGTATCTCCCTTAGATTGACTATTATCATCAATTGTCAAAATCGCTAGAATTGATTATAATCCTCAATTTAACCTCGAGGTTAAAACCAGTCAAGTATAAAGATAAACAATTGTCGAATTCCGAACGGCGGTAGACGCACTTAGTGTAGTGGTCACGACGTCTGTACTACCAAGCACTACACGCAAACGGCTACGAGTTCGAGCCCGAGTTACCCTGGATACCAGAGGCTCGAAATCGTCGGGGCGAGCGAAGCGAGACCAGCTGAAATCAAGCCGCAGCACTAGTCTCGAAGCGACGAGCTCAACGGTCGTCACGCAAAACATAACTCCTTCGGGGAATCAAAACTCTTTCGATCGCGGCACATTACAGTATATTCGTACCTGAGCCCCTTTGGAACCAGGGTAAGCCCGAGTAGGAGCGCTCAAAAAAATGTTTTCTCTCGTTTACCTTCCTTTCTTGTTTACCTGTGAACCCTAGCTCTAGGTGAGTGAGAACCCGTCGTTTACCCGTGAACTCGTCCGATGGTTAGGGTTTGGTTTGTAGTTCGGGTTAGGGTTTGTCTTAGAATGATGATTATAATCAATTCTAGCGATTTTGACAATTGATAATAGTCAATCTAAGAGAGATGACGCGTTGTATACGCTGTGGTTGTTCGAGTTAAGCTGTGCCGGCCCCTGATTCCGCTTTATAATTTCCTGACTGATTTCATCACTGTGTTGCGGCGCCGTACGCTTGCCGTTACTTTTTTACTCGGTACAAATTATTAATCAAGTCCAAGTACAGTTAGGCGCCTTTCGAGTCCTGAACGACTGCTTCAAAATTATTGGATTGAGATTCTGATCTTGTCAAGTATTATTTTCTTTCGCACGATAAACCAAGCTTTTCATTTTCCAGCGGCAAAAGCACCCGCTACAGCTTGATCCGACTTTTTAACACTTTACTTCATTCATTCATTCATGAAACCTTTCAGGTAAACCAGGAATAACACTTACAAACATGTGTATTAAAACTATCGGGTGGCCGGTGAACACTCATAAAACTAGCCTGAGAAAACAGCCGACTCGTATCGCCCGAATCGGCTGTTTTTCTCAGCCAAACAAAAACCGTAAGTCAAAATCGCATCTGCAACGAAATATGTTAATGATCCCTAAAAGGGCCCGTCTCACCCACAGTGCTGAGCGCGCTCACATAGCATAACGGCCATTTTCGATGCCATCGAAATTTCGAATCCTAATAAACTGCTTTAGAAGGCCCCAAATCGCTAAAAAACCACTCACACAACTTCATTAAGTATCAATCTTTTATTATTGAAGATTCATTTCGTAGGAATCGGAAAAGAAAATTCACACGAAGCAATTATTTAAACTCTTCTGAGATCGTTATGAAACTAATCGATAAACCACAGGTAACCCAACAGACTAATAAGCGGGAAATATACGTCTAGTCTGGGTGTGATCAATCAGTTTTCTGAGCGCCCAGCGGCACTTGAATTTGAATAGTTCATTCATCAGCAAATAAACATTTATAAAATAGGTTTCCACTTTACAGCCGCTCATGCAGATATCAACACATTTCACTTTTACTTACTTTAAATTGTCTCAGCGTTGTCCAATGTACATTGAGCGAAAACCAAGACTATAAGACTAAGAGAGAAACTGCGAGATTTGTAATCTTGCATGTACCGCGCGTGTACCGCGTACTCGAGTCTTCAGTCAAAGCAATTTGCTTTAAATGTTGTCCGATGATGTTTAGCAAAAGGCTCAGCTCTTCTGACCTTTAAATTTCATGCCATCCGCGGTCCGATCAAGCCAATGTATGAACTGTATAATTGGATAAACTGTAGGAATTACGATCAAACAGCCCAAACAGTCGGCTAACTCCAGTACAGCTAGGCTCTAGTAATAATTTCACTGACAAAAGGCGACTCCAGAGTATGTTAAATATTTCCCCTGGCAGGTGAAAATTCGGAAATATCTGACTGAACACAAAAGCTAATAAATAAGGAACATTTTCCCCTATAAATAATCAACTGGTATGCCCCTGTGAGACCGATGGAATAGGATTTGTTTCAAGAAGCTCTCAAGAGCCATTATCGGGGGCCCCGAAAATGGCGGATCGATAAATTTGAGATCGCAATGCATCTTGGTTGAATGAGGTCCTTTAAGAATAACACAAGTTACGAAGAGAGGAAAAATAAGAACAGATACTATAAATACACTTGATCTTGCCCAAAAGACCGAGAAAGGGAAGGCATTGCGTCTCTTCTTCTAACTCTGTGCCCCCGTGATAAAAACTAAGCCAAAATGAAACCTGTCTTATGCTGACCATTCGCCACGAACCATGTGGGATCAACTATTTCATTGTGCGCATGCTCAATATGGACCCATACTTTTCAGTCTCGTACCCAGAGCTCATCTCCACAGAGAGAGCTCTGTTAACAGCCATTTTTTGGTCCTTGCTGATTGGCTAACACAAAACGCATGCGTAGGAATCATTTTTCGAAAACGAGGAACTGAAGTCGATTTCCGGTCAAAATAAATCCACTCGTACAAAAAGGAAGCCATGAAAAATCGATAGTCCCAGGATGGCAGAAGATATGAGGAGCGTTGGAACAGTCGAAACCCAAGTTCTCCTTCCACCAGTGTACTCAGTACAAGGAAAAAGATGGGAACTCCGGCACAAAGCCATAAAATAGCCGACAATACAGTCGGGCCAGAAGGCAGAAATACTGCAAAGGTTAGCAGAACTGATTTCACTATAATTTTTTTGTTTTGGGAAAAGCAAAGCAAACTTAGGAAAATAAGCTGGAACTTCTTGGGCAAGCTGCATATTATTTAAGCTTACTGATTTATATAACTATGAGCAAGCTCGATTGCCTTCGAGCCAGAAAATCTAAAGAAAATCACAGCTTAATTTATATGGAGTCAATGACCTATAAATCATGCTAAAAACAACACCCAAACGTAGAAGTGTCTATATATGGCTGCATTGCACGTGTATTTCAGTAGGATTTCTATAAATAAATATGCAGCCACCAAAACATATATTGACATATGAAATTCCCCTGATTCCTGAATGAACACTGCACTGGCAATTAACACAAGTCATTTTTGGGAAAGTGGATAAGTTAAATTTATTTAGGAATAACCACTACAAACCTGACTCTCCCAAGATTGAAAAGAAAACATGTTTCTAAATACTATTATTATAACTGTAATACAAGTTTCTGAATAACTACCTGTCTGGCTAATAATGTACCAATCAAATTATTGAAACAACACTATAGCGATACTTCGTGTTGATAAACATTACAATTATTATGCTAATGTGACAACCATGGTTTCAAAAGGCCACTTTGTGTCGGGAACCAATGGATCTCTGGTTGGCACATTAATGACAATGGATGATGTGGCAGTAAGTATCACTATATTTATTAAGATTGTGAAGTACAGTGAATGTAATATATTGTTTAACTTTTTTTTCTGTTGTTTTCTTTGAGAATTTGATTATTTAAATATGAAAGGATTAATACAACTGGAACCTACAAACATTAAGAAATTATTGACCTGTCAATGTTAATAAGTAACTGCAGTTGTAATCACATGGTTTGGACATTGAACGAGGGAGTGAGGGGTTTCTATTCAATTAGTTGATAGCCCTGTAAAGGGCAGATCACTGGCAGATCGTGTCAATGCCATGTGCTTTTTCTGATCTAGCATTATGCCGTCGTTATTCTTCTACCAACCATCTGTTCCCAATAATGATTTTGTACTTTAAAACTGATGGTGATAGCACAAAGTTGGTCATGTAGTTAACTGTTATAATTATGTGGACTACATGTATACGTAATATTCTAATACATTTTAAATCTTTTATCAGAAGTCACTTATGTTATTCTTGCATGGACCCCTTCAATTGTCAATAATATTGTATGCAACAAGGCAAACAATACTTCCTAATGATTTATGAATACAGCCTGGTCCTCCGTTGTATAGCATCCAAAGACAAAGGGGATATAAACGACTGTTCAAAGCTGTATAAAAGCTGCACTGCAGTCGAACTCGGAGACAATTGCAGACGCCAGAAGCTGGTAAACAAGTGGTTTCTGTATCCCGTAGCGGTAGGAAAAACACAAATATAGTCCTTACGCTCCTGTGCAACCACAGAAATAGCTTGAACTTATTCAGAACAGAGTTCTACGTTGATATTTCTCTTTTCTTTACATTCGGTGGCTTCACAAATCTCAATCCGCCATTTTCGATGAGCCTCTGTACTTCGGCCAGCATGCCCTATGCGCGAACTTTATTATTTACATGACAAGTAACAATTATCCAATCACGGTTAAGTATTTCGATTGATTCTTACGCATGCGTTATCATTTCAGCCAATCAGCAAGGACCAAAAAGTGGCTGTTACCAGAGCTCTCTCTGTGGAGATGAGCTCTGGGTACGAGACTGCATACTTTTTGTTTATTATAATTATCACACCATTGCACCATGCATATTTTCCTAGCCTTCGTCTCTAGAGTACTGAATAGCATAGGTGTTTGCGTTTGGTATTTCATGTAAATGCTGGCTGATACGTGTTACCGGTAATTTATACGAAGAAACAAAACACTAAACGTTTCGGAGACCAGTTCGCTTCATCGGCGAACATAGTATTACAAAGTCGGGACTTGCACAAATCAACCCTCGGCTCGCGGGGCAATGTACTAACTAATTTCCCCCATTCCATGTGATTACTTATAATTACACACGTAACACCTTGTCACACAATGCGTGTCACTTGTAGAACATTCTAGACTACTTTAACTAATACGACATTGGGTCATGGCAAGAGCCTATAACCAAGAGCGTCCATATCTCTTATATAGATGTTACGGCGTTTTCACAAATTGGGCTATTCTTAGATTATTTTTGCCGCCAATTAGTGGGTTACACCCGTGGCGGAACAAAAGATGCCTCATTGGCTTCTTTTGTTATACCAACAACACGTCTGCTACGCCTTTGTGATTTTATTCCCTTAGGAATGATTGCAACCCAATACTAGCGGGAACCGTTCTAAAAATAAAGTAACTTGTGAAAATGCCGTATCATAGAGGTAGTATGGGATATTCTCGCTCTTGGTTATGGGCTCTTGGTCATGGTAGTACAATGGGAAGTCATTTTTCCTCCCCGATATTTGGGAGACATCTGATACCCTAGAACTGCCGTATACCTAACCTAATTACGTACTTGGAATTCCTCCTTTGCAGTTGTGAAGTGTCTTGCTTTAAAACCTTCAATCGGCTCATTTTACGTTCCTGATGTCTGTACCCGTATCGACTCAGCCGATGAACTGAAGTGTAAACTGTTTTGTTCAACTGGATATAAGTTTACATCAACTGTGAATCAAAAACTTTTGACAAGAAAATGCCAAGCGAATGGAAAGTGGACTAAGTTTCAACAGAGGCAACCACTATGTAAAGGTAGGTCATTTCATTCAGACAGACAGATAATCAATCATGTAATAATCAGTCCGAAACGAACGCTCTGATTGGTCGTGCGTTGTTAGAGGACACACATGGATGGCGTCGTGTAGTTTGCGATTATTATATAAAACAAATAGATTCCATTATGCCGCGCGTCTATCCTCTTTTAGTATAAACCAACTAGTGGACTATTACAAATCCTGCGTTCTGATTGGCTACGCTACTATAGGTCTATTAGTGATAGCCCATGGTAGAGAAAAACCGCACGCATTTTCTACTGTCCGACTAGTTAGTTTATACTAAAGCAATTAGTCAAGACCTCTCGCTGTCATGGGCTACGAGTTAAATAGCCCATTCGGCTGCGCCTCGTGGGCTATTGACTCGTAGTCCATTCGGGCTGCGGGTGTAATTGTTTTAAAAATAGATACACAGATTACGTCATAACATAAAGTGAACATCAGTTACGCCATTCGACTGCGTCTTGTGGCCCACGTCTTTGTTCTATTCGCATTGTAGCGTCGTCTGTTTAACAAATAGAACAGGGTTTTCTGTGTTCTGTACTCTGACAAAAACACGACTGGAGCTGTAGAACATGGGAAAAGGGTACAGGAATCACGAGCCGCGCAGCGGCGAGTGATTTCTGTAGCTTTTTGAATGTTCTACAGCTTCAGGAGTGTTTTTTGTCAGAGTACAGAACACAGCAAACCTTGTTCTATTTGCTTTATTTAATAGATTTTTACGAGCCGAAACGTACCGATCAAAATTTTATTTTCCATGCTTGGTTGAGCAGCTGACGTGATCAATTGACGTTCTCATTTCACAAGTTATTTTGATTACTAGCGTGATTGGCTAAGACGCAATGAAAGACTTACAAGAATGCCTCTGATTGGTTAAAATGTGACAGATGTCCGACTCTTGACACTTAACTGATTCCGATCTAAATAAAGATCAGTTCGAAGAAGTTCGATGACAGTTCTTGAATGAAATGGCTATAAAAAGAAGCATAACTCGATATAAAAAAGCCGACAAATATCATTCTTTACGGACAAAATGTGCAAGCTAAGTCAGTTCAGTGTTTTTAGCGAGAATCTGCCCTGTTGAAGCCACACTGCTGAACGTATACCTGGACTGTGTTTATTGAACACGAGTTGAACAAACTTCCAGACCCTACAAAGCTGGTAGAAAGAGAAGCCACATCCACAGAAAACGAATTTGTAGCTGCAGCTTGACCTGAGGATGGGTTCAGACTGGATGTGTGGTGTTCAGGTGGCTCTGAAGCCTGCCCGGTAGCTGATCCCGTTTCGAGAGCAGTGGTTAAAATGTTGGAGCACGAGCGAAGCTGTTCAGTGGTAGGACGACGGTTGTAGTTCTTGATGCTTTGCTCATTTCGGTGACCAGATATATTCATTATGTGCCGACTAGGAACTTGTGCATCTGACCAGAGTGTTATTGCTGTGGCTCTGACACAATGGTTTGTGTAGATTTTGGACAAAGCAGCATCTTTGGAAATTTCTTTCATCATGCTTGTCAGCTTGTTGATGCCGAGCGGCTTGTTGTCGTACCAGATGGGATCAGTATTCGACCACTTTTTCTTTGGATACTGAAAATGGCATTGCAGATTTCATTTCTCTTTGAAAGATAGAGCTTAAGGCAGCTTACTCCATCAATTCCAGAGTCTTCTGATGTGGTGTACATTCGGCGTCCGTATTTCTCAAAGCTCTCTACGTCTGCCGTACCACCGGGATGGTTTTTGGTGGCTTCATCGTGTGTCATGGTAACATATTCCTGGTCCTCATCATCTCTGTTGAAAGTAAAACTGTCTGCCTTCAGCTCTCTCAATCCTTCACGACCTCTGCGGCACCAGTACAGCATAATGTGGAACCAAACATTCCTTAGGATCCCAAGAGGAGTGATTCCTCTCATCACATTACTGGACCTCAGTTTCAGTATCTCGAGAACTGGCTTATGCAAAACATTTTCTTTCTCATCCATTTTTTGCACTTTTATCTTGGAGTTTAACATCTGGTTTGACTGCTGAAAATCAGGATTTTTGGTGAACTTTAGACCTCTGTTCAGTGGAGGGTTGTTTAAATGGCGCTCGATGCCGTTTCTGACGCTGAGCAAAGACGATCGGCCATAGCACTGGCCATCTTTGGTTCTCGCCTCGGCATAGAATTTGCGAAGCTGACCATCATTCATCAAGTTCGCTGTTTGCCATTTCGTGGAGCTGTTTTTTGTTTCCTCTGGTAGCACACCAATCTGTAAAAAATACCCTTGTTAAGCCAATGGCAAAGGTAGGGAAACACAGTAGTTTGAAAAAGATGTAAAATGTAACTATTAATAATTATTACGTAGCGTCTAGCGATACATTTGTTGTTGTTGTTAGTTTTAAGCTTGGCGCAGCCGGTTAAACTGCTACTTTGCTAGTCAAACAAATTTGCTTGATTAGTTTTCATCAATACTTAACATATGCAGTGCTAAAAGAAACTCATAAATTCAACCATTACCTTACCTTCAAAAAGTTTTACCGCCCATTTGGTGTTTTGTTTTGTTGATTTGTGCCTGAGACTTTTCTACCACAGCGTCAAGATCCTTGTCGCTGAGCACAGCAAATCTGTTTTGTTGATGTTCCTCCTCTTTTTTATCCCACTCATTCGGCTTGGTTACCTCATCAACTAAGTCTATAAGCTCTTTATTTGTCGATGTCATCTTGGAAAATGTCTTCAAAGTCTAAGGTAAACTTAGGCATTTCCTCCATTTTGACACGAAATTTTTAGCCGAAAACTTTTCCATGTCTCTATAATTTCACAAACCAATCAGATCGCGCGTTACTCCTTTCTATGTCTCTATACTCTCACAAACACATGGTTTTTGACCAATCAGAGAGCGCGTTAGTAACTATCTATTATATAAACATCTATAAGCGGACAGATGCACGGCAGAAAATCACTTCTATGTTTCTTGGGATTATATATATTGATTATATACGAACAGCTATATAAATAGAGTAATCAATGAATGAAATCAGAACACTAATGACATTAGGAACGTTTCTATCTATCTATCTATAGTATCGATCTATCTATCTATCTATGTATCTATCTATTTATTAGAGGTTTCGTATATGATGGTGCTAAACTCTTCAAACAAGCTCCTTTAACGGGAGCTGTCATCCATTGAGCCTTTAGTTAACTAGTTTTCTTTATTTTAACTATCTATTTATCTGTACATATATATTTTTAAAGTAATTATCTGTTTATCTATATTGTATAATTATTGTAGTCTTGTTAAAACTCGGCTTTCATGAAAAGCAATATACTGTATATTGATGTAATTCCGAGTATATACAATACATTGATATATGTAGAACAATACATATCAATGTATTGTTCTACATCTCGATGAATCTCTACATATATTTTTTTTTGGCAGTTGCCTGATGATCGTGTTGCTTGTAACACGTATATATTTAACGAATAAAAGATGGTTCTTCTTGTTGTATAACAAAATAATGCACGCTCGAGGTCTTGAAAAACTGCGGATGCACGAGCGGAACGCGTTTACAACTTTTTTCGTCGCTGATTGGTTCAATTGTGACAGCTTGACATTGACGATCTGAAAGCTCGTTTCTTATTGGATGAAGTAATCTGCTAAGAATAGAACGTGTCAATCGATAAAAGTGAAAGACAGAAATTGCAAGAGCCGGCAAATGAAATGGGTTGTAATATCGTCATCTGGTCAAAACTGTTGCAGGAAACAAAGTGCTTTCTTTTTACAATTTCTTGTCAGCACAGGAGAGGTTTATCTGCACATTGTGATAGTGCAAGACGTTGAAAATGCCTGATGGAAAAAGCGTTAGCGAATTAGCGGCAGTAGAGTTGGACATGTGAGCTGAGGATTGCCGACTATTTTCTACAACAACTGCATAGTTCATTAGTTGACACTGATTACTGATTCTGTGGTCTGAAGAAAGATATTTTCTTTATCCCAAGGAACAGTGTTGTAACTGCTGCTCTGATGGCCGTGTTGCGTAGCTTTTGAGGCTCTCTTCGTTGACATGGCCGCTACACACATGAATGATAATCTACTCTTCTGAAATTCTGCCAGTTCTGGGTTCTCTGCAAGTTTTATCGTCGGTTTTTCATTCAGGAACATTCAGAAACCTCTCAAACGAATTTCTACATGAAACCAGAGAAATGCCATTGTATTCTTCGCAATTCACTGTTCAGGTTTCAGCATAAAGCAGGCTTGTTACAGTTATCGTCGAGTTATTGGTGAGTCATGTCTTCTTGTTGTGTTGTCACTTTCCTCTCGTTTTAATAATACGCCAGGCTTCTAGAAAAGACATTTTTCTTAAATTCAACATTTTTTATATCAAATTCTCAATGAGTAACACTGTATTAGAATGTGGACATTGCTTTTCTCAACTTCAAACGTTTTATCATCCCATTTTGGTCGTTTTAGAGTACGAAGCCGATGCTAAATTCTCTCGCCGATAATTTTCTTTTAGTTTTGGGAAGTGACTTTTATTTTCCTCTTCTTCAACACACCTTAACAACTCAAAGTCGGACATGTTTTTTCTTCCCAGTCTATTAAATTATCTCCGTTAGCTATATAAACTCGCGAAAGACCATCATCGATCCTTTTTGTTTTGATTGGATTCTGAGCGTGCTTGATTTTTTTCTTGAGCGTGCATTTATAACACGCTGAGCATCCAATCAAATCGCACGTTCTTAGGATGATCTCATAATATATATATATATATATATCCGTGTTAGAAAACAAGCGAACTCTACCAGCAGGGGATATCTAAACAAGCTCTACACTAAATTACTTACCACAAATAACGCCTGTATTTACCTTTGTTTCAGATATTATGCCACCTAAACTTTCAACAGGATGTCCCCAAACAATCTACAGTCCTTCTGATAAGGGGAGCGGTATGGGATGGGCCACCTGGACAGAACCACAAGCGACTGACAACTCGGGTATTGTACCAAAGATTTCGACAACTCCTCCAGGCCTGCGATCACCTCAACGGCTACCTATTGGAACAACTACTATCAAATACACGTTTTCAGATGGCTCTGGTTTGAAGGCTTCTTGTTCCTTCAAAGTCGTCGTTTACAGTACGTTTTTATCATTTGTTGTTTCCTGTTCAATTATATTTGCACTGAAGATGATTCGCTTATTTGGTGACAATTCTCGTGATTCACTCCCTGGTACCCAGGTTTACTCACTTTTTGCCTCCATTATTGATGATGATGTAAGAGTACGAATACCCATGCCCCGTGATAATTATTTGAAAGCTAATTTTAGTTTCATAACACGTGACGTAAGTTATTTTTATCTCGTTCTGGTAGGCTGCCCTCGTTAGTTATCCATTGTTTATATCCCCTGGGTCCTCATAGCATCGTAACCACTCCTAAGATCGAGAGCACCAATCAGGTGTCTTTCTTAAAATAACCAGGCTGTGTCCTGTTAGTATAAAAATAGATTTCAAAAAAGTTATCATTGGAATAACAGACCCATGTATGGGGTTTCGTTCTCTTATTTCATCTCATTCTCCCTTGTTTCCATTCAGTATTGTAAATCATTTGAAATACCATCCGAGTGAAATAAATAGCCCATATGTGTGATGATGTCATGTTTTTGTCATCACCACCAAGCCTCGCTTTTGTGTTGAGAGGAAATGTTGTGCCAAAGTGAGGCTTGGTGGTGATCACAGAAACGTGACGTCATCATGTATAATATTGCCATTGATGATGTAGAGAAGATTAATTAGGGGCGCAAAGGATGGATATACTTTCCCATGGCCCTTCGTGCACCTAAACCCCCGCCGAAGGGCCTGGGTATTTGTATTTCATCTCGCCGTAATAGTATCGTCTTTATAAGTCGCGTCGCTTCCTGAGTGAATTTGTTTTTATTTGAACCTTCTTTTCGAATTGATTCGATGTGAAAAGGCTACGTATGTCAATTTCTGACGTGTTTGATATTATTTGTCATAGCATTTTGATTATTAGTAAGCTCTCGGAAGCTTCAGAGCTAACTGATGACTTTAACTTTTAAAGTGCATATGAGCCCATTTTTTTAAATGATTAAAATCGATTCTCGGCAATCCCTTTATGTAGGACGACACGAATTTTTACCAAAAATACAATAGAATACAACACAATACAATTCAATACAACAATAGAACGCAACACAATACAATACAATAGAATACAATTTGGTAGCAACTCGTGTCGTCCTACATGAAGGGACGGCCCGATTCTCCATCAAGTAAATAGTTGAACTTTTAATATTTGTTTAATTTGTGTGGCGTCTATGAGTTGTAGAGGTTCTATTTCCATAATGCTAATTATGTGAGGCCAACAAAAAGTCATTTCGTTCTCCTTGTGAATGAAACTATTTCTGATTTATACAAAATATTTGGTAAAATCACTGATATAAGGCCCAAATATTACATGGATGTTTAGTAAAAAATATGTATATTTCTGCCAGCACATTTTTGTATATTAAATGAGTACTCACATGTCGTCACCTAATTAGCATATCAGAAATAGAAACCTCTTTAACTCGTAGACGCAGCACTCAAATTAAGAAATATTTTACAATTCAACTATTTACTTGATGGAGAATCGATTTTAATGGTAAAAATATTGTGCTGATATGCACTTTAAAAGGTAGCCTGCTTGCCGGCTCTCCTGTAATTTTTTTCGGTCGTTTCTTTTCGGATTGGGTCACCTGTGGCACGCGGTTTGTCCTCGCCCCATTTTGACCGCGTGCCACAGGTGACCCAATCCGAAAAGAAACGACCGAAAAAAATTACAGGAGAGCCGGCAAGCAGGCTATTTAAAAGGCTATTAAGAAATGAACTAGTTTCCTGTTATTTATCCATATTTTAACAAAATAATGAAATCTAATATGAAACCGCCCTCGTGAAAATGCGCGTCTGGCTGCAAACGATCTCTGGCGGGTCAGTCTCTTTGGCTTTCATCATCCTATCTATTTAGATCAGTCAGATGTTGGCGCTAACGCGGGAAGCCATTCAGGTGCAAATCCCGCCAACGAGTCGCCAGCGAGTAATTTTGAAAAGTTTGAAGCACTCCTCACCCAAAGCAATACGCAAAACAGAAAAGATATCGATGAAAATGGCAAACTTTATTTGAAGATGCAAAAATAGCCAGAATTCAATTGGCCTTCTTTTTGATAATAATACTAATAACATATCTTTTGTCGGGTCGTATTGTTTTTTCATCCCTTGTGAGTACTATTTCCATCGCTAGGCTCGGGTCGCAAATGGTACAACGCGATCTCAACAAACCAATATGCCCTTCAAAAGTCACATTGTTGCTTTATGAGCTAAACGGTTCAGTGTCTAAGATTTAGACTTTGTTTGAAATCTGATGATTTTTTTTATTATGTTCCGGCCCGGAACGAAGTTCTCAGAGCGGTGAAATATCGCTTTTTAAATCGACTTCCATCAGTGTTCTTTTTGACCTCATCCTTGCCTCCTTTGGTCATTTATGGAAATGTAAGATGTGCTTAAATAAGTTTTAGTTATTTGTTTATTCAAAATTAGTCGTTGCAGATTGCAACACTAAGCATCACTTATGCTTTTTTGTTTTAGTACCGGTGGGGAAAATGGCCACTGAGTACTCTGAACACAGCAGCCGAAAAACGCAAGAAATTGGAAACTTTTTGGCATTCCAACCAGAAGCGAAGAGGGTTTGGATGTCCAGTAGAGTTCACGAAACACATGGCAACTTTTCAAGTCGTATTATACATGATATGGCAGTTTTCAACAGCGATACGAAGAAATATATATCTACGGCTTAGAAACGAGGCTGAAATGATATGAACCGACCGTAGTGCAAAGACTGTATAAAACCTTTCTTTGCTGGCAAACAACCTCATGAACTCAAACACGATAGCCTTGTGAGCAATCGACACACATATGAAGCTATAGAAGTTATTATCGACTACATGAGAGTCAAACATCGAACTGCTATGAAACCACTCGTCAGTTTACGCACTTTCGTGACTAGCGAACGTTTCTACTTTCGACACACGGTCGCTAAACTGTACGAAATCTCCAAGAATAAATCCCTAATGTCCAAACTAACCATGCGGGGAAAACTGAAAGAGGAAATCCTTGCGACCAATCAACATACATATGAAGCTCCAGAAGTAATTATTGAATACATGAGAACCCATAGAGCAAACTGATAATAATGATCGAACGTGCTATTAGTTTCACGGACATTTGTGACTACTGAACTCGCGCTACAGCATAGCTTCATTGTAGCTTGACATACTGTACAAAAACTCCCGTTTAAAAAATTCCTGATGCCGAAAGAACCATAGAATCTTAAACAAGATATCCTTCATTACCAATCGACATAAATATTAAGCTGTGAAAGTAAGTTTCCAGTCCATAACAGCCGATAGTGCACACTGAAAATTGCATTGAAAAGCTGGAAAGCCTGCTTGACGAACAGTTGGAGCTTGAAGTATCAATTGAAAATGCCCACAGAACCGGGAAGCCATTAAGCGGTAAGCCTCGTCCCATTATTGCGAAGTTTCTGTACAGACCGGAGATTCGCCATATTCTCAAGAAGCGAGGGAGCTTTCAAAATGGAGTTTTTGTGACGGCAGATCTTATAAAAGAAGACAGAGAAAGGAAAAAGGAATTGGCTCCTCGCATGAAACAAGCTTACTTAGAAGGCAAGCGTCCCCGCTTCCATAAGGGAAAATTATTTATTGACGGTGCGGAAGTTTGCTAATTTAAGTTATACGTTTTAATTTGTGAACATTATATTTACTTAAAGTTAAGCTATAATTCTATATTTAAGCCGCTCATGTTTTCAATTTACTTATTTTTGCCTGCTTGAATTGAGTATTTATCGTAAATTCTTCATATATATTTATATATACTTTAGTTATAAATGAATCATGATAAGTTAAAAGAAAATGATCCCGACCAAAATTTCCAGGCCTACACTCGATCATGGCTATTATACAATTGGAGAGTTAAATGACTTGGCTCAGATAGTTAAGCCTTACAAAGCAGCACTTCATGTTAATATAAGAAGCCTTCGTAAACACTCGAAGGATCTTGTAGATTTATTAGATATTATACCACAAGAGTTTGATTTTGTTGGATGTAGTGAAACGTTTCTTTTACCAGATGATAATCTCGATGAATATTCAATTCCAGGCTATACACTGATAACACATAGTCGCTCAAACAATAGCCGAGGTGGCGGGGTAGCACTTTATTTAAAAGAAGCCACTAACTACAAAATTCGCAATGACCTTGAAATCAACTCTATTGAACATTTGTGGATTGAGCAAAACAATGTAATTATAGGCATTGATAAGCCCCCAAATTTTTCCAACCGAGAATTTTTAGACAACTTTGAAAAAACATTACATAATATTTATCTTACAACGAAACAATGCATAATTATGGGCGATTTTAATATCAATACGTTAAGTAAGCACAGTAAAATTTCTAAAGAATATCTTTCTCAATTACATTCTTCAGGTTTTATACCTGTCATACATGAAGCTACACGAATTACAGCGAATACCCAGTCATGCATAGACCATATTCATCAAAACCTTGTATCACCCTGTACTAGCGGGTGCATTACAAATGAAATTTCCGATCATCTTCCTGTATTTTGTTTATTATATAACCCTACAAAAAGTCCTTTTCCTGATAAGGTAGAGGTTCGTGATTTTAAACATTTTGACATAAACAAATTTAAACATGACATAGAAAACATTGATTGGACAGATGTTTACAATTGCAAAAAAACAAATGAGTCACTAAACCGCTTAACACATAAATTTAATTATGTTTGTAATCTGCATGCCCCCATGAAATCTGTTCGTTTAAAAACAAGTAAACATAAACCCTGGGTAACTACAGGTTTAAGAAAATCAATAGGAATTCGCGATAAAATTCACAAAATATGGCTAAAAACTAAAAAAGTTAAATATTTAAATAAATACAAACTATATAGGAACAAAATTGTTGAATTAAATAAGATATTACGGACTGCATAATATAATTCTTTAATGACTAACTCTAACAATTCTAAGAAATTATGGGACAATATAAATTTTATTATTAATAAAAAACGACGCTCTTCAACAATTAATGGAATTACTAAGAATGAAAAAACTTATCACAATCCAAATTCCATTGCAAACGCTTTAAATTCTTACTTTGCAGATATTCCAGTATTATTATCTTCCAAGCTACCTCATGGTTTTCAAAATAGAAATACTCGTAAACGAAAGACCAAAAATAAATTTATAATTGATCAAACTAATGAGGTAGAAATTTATTTAATTTTAGATAACTTAAATCCAAATAAATCCTTTGGGATTGATGGTGTACATCCCCGTATGCTTAAACTCGCAGCACTTGAACTATGTAAACCATTAGCATATGTGATTAATCTATCTATAAATAATGGTGTTTTCCCTGACTCCTTAAAACTTGCTAAAGTTCTTCCAATTTTTAAAAAAGGAGAGCGTACAAACTGTAACAACTACAGGCCAATTTCAATTCTTCCTATTTTTAGTAAAAATTTTGAAAGAGTAATATATAATCAATTATCTACTTACTTATGTCTTCATAACTTGTTATCTCCACTGCAATATGGTTTTCGCTCAGGATTAAATACAACAGATTGTGTGGTAGATCTTATTGACGAAATAACTCGATATTTAGATCAAGGACTATATGTGATTACAATATTTTTAGACCTTGCAAAAGCTTTTGATACGGTAGACCATGCCGCATTACTATCTAAGCTAAATAATTACGGTATCAAAGGTACATCCCATAACTGGTTTAGATCATATCTGCAATCTAGACAACAAAGAGTTTTTGTAAATGGAGTATTTTCCGATCCACAGGTTCAGTTCTAGGCCCTTTACTTTTTCTGTTATATGTAAATGACTTTCCAGCGTCGACAACTTATTTTTCTGTCCGTATGTTTGCTGATGATACATCGGTTACTGTTGCTGGACCTGATTTAGATTTAATTATACCCAATATAAATAGCAACGTAAGTGATTTGTATAACTGGTTATGTGCCAACAAACTCACTTTGAACCTTGACAAAACTAATTATTTAATATTTCAACCTCGACAAAAACAAACATATAATATATATCCTCTTTTAAAAATAGCCAATAAACCTATAAAAAACTGTCACAGTATCAAATATTTAGGTTTTTACATTGACGCCCACCTTACTTGGTCAGAACATATTGAATATTTAAATGATAAACTTAGTAAAAATATTAATGTTCTCATTAAATGTAAAAAATATTTATCCTTCAATAGCCTTCTAAATTTATATTATTCTCTAATTTACCCATTTATAAGCTATGGCTGTATAATTTGGGGAAACAACTATGACAGTCCGTTATCTATCCTAGCTAAACTTCAAAATAAGGTTATTCGTGTTATATGCATGTGATGTTCCTATAAGAGAGCATATCACTCCATACTATATTAAACTTAATGTACTTAAACTTCCTGACATAGTTAAAATGAATACATGTCTTTTCATTTATGAATGTATGACAGAAAGCAAAAGCTGTTCAATTAATATGAAATATGTCTCAGAACAACATTCTTACCAAACAAGAAGCTCTACAAATCAAAATTTTTACATTGAACGATATCGGTTAAATTTGAGAAAATTTTCCCCCACAGTAATAGGTCTTTATTATTGGAATAACTTACCTCTTCGAATTAAAAGCATTCATTCCAGAAAACAACTAAAAAAAGCTATTTTTTCTCACTACCTTTCCCAATATTGATATTTATTATGCATTATTTTGGCAGAAATGTTCCTTTTAATTTTTCTAGTAATAATTATCACAGATTTAAGGGTATCGTATTTAGATAACTATTTGATGCCCTTACACCAATGATTAATGTTGAGTGTGAGGTATCGTTTTTCCTAGTGTAGTATGTGTGTATTTTATTGTCTGTTATTTAATGTTATATTGTATAAATTTGTAAATCATGGTGTAAAATAAACTCAAATCAAATCAAATCAAATAGTGCACACTAGTAAACAGCCACTCGTACTTCCGACAGTACTGAACTTTCTAGCGCAAATGCATGTGTTACGTTTCCACACTTTAAGACAAGAAATCTTCCATAGAATGTTCTATTTTTTTTACAGCAGAGAACTGTGTTATTAATGATATAGAAATAAAACAGTGGTGCCATTTGGAGAATTATTTGATGTCAAGAGTGCATATCGAAGAAATATATATCTACGGACGCGAGCAGCTTGTTTCACTTTGGCCAAATTCGGACTGTTTACGACTGGAAAGAGCAAAAAATACAAGCAAGTAATGAAATATAGATACCATTCTTTACTCAATGCTGTTTACCTTGGATGTAGGAAGAATAAAATCCTTGTAAATCTCGCCATATACTGTGCTAAACTACAATCTGTGAATACGGCTGACACCCGAACAGTGTGGCGTTTCCGGCAATTTATTTTGATTGATTCTCATTGGATGTTACACAATCTGAGCTGTCAATTCAATGTCTGGAGTATGTGACATGCGCAGTACCGTGACACTGCGCCTTTAAGTCTGCTAGTATTAGTCTAAATTTAACTCATGATGTGACATATAATCTATTTATATATGTTTAAATTTAAATTTCAGAATCGGTACAGATCACTGAAAAGCCACCCAAATATATCTCCATTTCTACTGGCAAGAATTTGACCATGCTCTGTATTGCATCTGGCACTGAGGCGTGTCGGTATCGCTGGCTCAAGGATGGTGTAGAGTTGAAAAATAGCTCGCGGGTGCACTGGGTACCAGCCAAGGGTCAGCTGTTAGTAAACGCAGTGACTCCTAAGGATTCGGGAAAGTACACATGCGTGGCTTATGTCTCTGGGTTAACGAAATCAAACGATTCAGCGGTCGTTAATGTACATGTACATGGTTAGTATTATCTTATATGTAGTTATGATATGAAATCATGTTTGCCGCGTAGCACTAGTAAGTATAAAGAATGTGATGTTAAGTGGTAAGCTGTAGTGCTAAGTGTGCACGCCCTACGAGGGAAAGAGAAACAATCTCTGACCCAAGTGGGACTCGAACCCAACGACCTCCAGGTTACATGTCTGGCGCTCTACCAACTGAGCTATCAAGTCAGATGAGAGCAATCGTGGGTATTGGTGCGTTTTATGGGGTCACGGCGATTATAAATGTATATGTAGTTATGATATGAAATCATGTTTGCCGCGTAGCACTAGTAAGTGTACAGAATGTGATGTTAAGTGGTAAGCTGTAGTGCTAAGTGTGCACGCCCTACGAGGGAAAGAGAAAAAATCTCTGACCCAAGTGGGACTCGAACCCAACGACCTCCAGGTTACATGTCTGGCGCTCTACCAACTGAGCTATCAAGTCACATCCGAACTGAACCCTAGTTAAGTCCGTCTGCAAAACAGCGACAGAAAGCTTGTTCTAGACCCCCAACGAAGTACCAGGGTATATATAGTCGATTCTGATTGGCTTTTACTAATTCTCATTCTTACACGTCTTCTGACTGGCCATTGAGCTGTCACTAGTGCGACTTACGGCTAATTTACCCTACCTGAATCATTTTGCTTGTAAACCCGGGCTATCTTTAACCCTAGGGTAATCTCCTTGTAAACAGGGCCTAAAATTGATCTGTATCTTCAGAATTGTCTTCCCCATTGAGTATGAATATGGAATGATATTCAGTTTTATTGAAGTCTATCGGTCTATCGATCGATCGATCCATCTAAAATTGATCTGTCTCTGCAGAATTCTATTCCCCATTGGGTATGGAAGATGGAAGTATATCCAGTGGTGATATTATGGCCTCAAGGGAATCTTCTGATGGACTGGCATCCTGGGGTCGTCTCAATGGGCGCGGCTGGTGTGCCAATACAGTCCGTGGTTCCCATGACAACGATGTCAGACACTTCCTGCAGATAAACCTAAAAGCTCTGACGATCGTTAGTGGTGTAGCTACTCAGGGCCGCAACGACTCGGACCATTATGTTACATCATATTTTATTACGTATAAATTTGATGGGGACATATGGCTTATGTACCACTCAGTAAGTGAATTAAATTATCTGGTACTACTTCTATTACTGCGTGAATCTTGATTGTTAATAATACTGTTACATTATATGACAAAATTGGATTTGAAATAAAGCATAAAAATGTAAATCGAAGGCACATAGATCATCTGCACACAGTAAGTTGTTGAAAGCCTGTGACTTAATTAATTGTTAATCCTGGATAATTTCTCGTTTCGTCCAGTTTCTCGTTTCCTGATTGGCTTATTGTCATTGGAAATAAAAGGACTTACTGCGGATTGCGTTATTGCTCGCATCACTTAATATTACATGAACGTGATAGCGCGCTAGAATCACTTTTCTCTCACAATTTCAATCGTTTCCAAAGCTCCCACTTGACTATTTCTCGTTCGTTGTAAAAAATAGAAAGATAATGATAGTATACCGTGGTATATTTAACAATTATTCACCGAAGTGGAGGTGAATAGTGGTGGATATTTACCGAGCCGCTTCGGCGAGGAACACGTTCATTAACTCCACTGTTCAACACTATAACTCACATCATTTAAGTTAGTACTTTCACTTTCAATAGACACAGGTCTTGAATTAGCATAATAGCTGCTTTTAACTGTTAGTTTTTTTAATATCATAACATTTTATCGAATCACAGGCAACCCAAGCTCTAATTGTGTGTATTTGTCAGTATAATATAGGGGAACTACTAAACGGGGAAAATCACGAATTTTACTACTATTGATAGGTTAAAATCAACTGAAATAAACGTACCTTTGCTCTATTTGTTGTTCAGTTTTGTCGTTTATTAGCGATTTGGGCCTATTTTCCTTTTCGGATCTCCTCTCCCTAAGAAAGAGACTATATTATACTGACAAATATACACAATTAGAGCTTGGGTTGCCTGTGATTCGATAAAATGTTATGATATTAAAAAACTAACAGTTAAAAGCAGCTATTATGCTAATTCAAGAGCTGTGTCTATTGAAAGTGAAAGTACTAACTTAAATGATGTGAGTTATCAGTGTTGAACAGTGGAGTTAATGAACGTGTTCCGGAATCGGTTTGTTTTACAAACTAAGGTTATGTGGTAACAGATGATATAAATTACCGTTAGGATTGGATATTATTTTATGAAAAAGAGTATGACATAGTTCAGATGTACGATATGATGATAAAGGCTAGTAATGTAAGAGCTTGTTCGTAAGGTAAGTCGTAGCCATAAAGAATACGCATTGCTCTCTTTTGTATGCGTTCTAAGGTAAGACTAAGTTCAGTATTCTAGAGTGCGGGAGGTCGGGGTTCGAATCCCGGCCGCGTCCTTGGGCAGGGACGTATAAGTCGTTGGCCTTGGCTCTTTCTTCTTCTAATGTATACGAGGGGAACGTGAAATAACCTGTTGTGTGATTTCGAGAAAGTGTAGGGGATTGTCTCCCGACACAACAGCCTGGTATTCTGATGTACCAACAATCACTCATGATTGTAAACTGCACAGCACATTGCGCCACAATGGCACTCCGCATCACAAAAACCTTGTGAAGCGCATTTAAAGGGATACCCGAGTGAAAAACACATTGGGGCTCAAAAGAATCTTCAACATGTTCTTTGTTCAGAAAATGTATTAAAATTTGATCAAACGTTTTTAGTATTAAGAACGAGCACCTCAAAGTTGGCCCCGCGAAGACATGGGCGCCGCCATCTTTGTTTGCATTTACGGAAGTGACGTCACTTCGTCCCACCCGCGTATCGCCTCTACTTGTCTTTGTATGATTTTCACACGCTCGGAATTAAAGTGGATATATTTTCATCGAGATTGCAGAGGAATTCTTACAGAAACCGGAATTATGATGAAGACGACATTATGAGAAAAGTTCAGAAGACTGGGAGGAGGAAGAAAAGCATTGGGAAGGCGAGAAATTATCAGACGAACAACAAGGTCTCGTAACTGCCATTTAATAACAGCAAAACAACATGGCTTAAAAGACTCGAGTGACTTCTGAATAAGTATAAGAACTACAATGTATGTGAGGTACAGTTAAGGCGTTTATCATCCTAAAAACACCTAATAAGTGAGAGAGTGAGAAACTATGGGGAAATAAATAATGCCAAATACGTCACATGCCTTAAAATCATAAATATATACATATAGCTTTTGAGCTAGATAAATGAATACCTTTACCTTTTATGTTAAACCGTTTGTTCTCGGGATGTTGAACCGATGTTCTCAAACTCATTAATAATTCATGAGCTTTTTAGTCAATCAGATGACTGCATTTGGTCAGGTGGATGAGTTTGGAAACCCAATGAAACACCAGTTGAAAATCACAAGTGTTTCAACTGATTTTCATCCCTAGTGATGAAACTGTTCTTAATCATCATATTCAGGAACCACTAACTACACTTACATACTGATAGACTACAAGTAAGGAGTGAAGAAGTAAAGAAACGACATAGAAAGAAAAAAGTGTGCCTCCACTGGAGTTCGAACCTCGACCTTTCCAACTGCTTGTACTAACTCTTCACCACTACACTACTGGTACGCCAGTTGAAATCACTGCTAGCAAAAAAGAATAATAAGCCATATATTGAATAATTATATAGAACAGACCGAACGGTAAACAATACTTGCTAATGCTGTTTGGAAATAAGCGTATGTAAATTTTCGGTTTAGCCATTCGCATGAGAAATAACTTCAAACACTCATCGTTCGTGTTTCATCAGGGGATCCAAATATTTCGAAAACAAAAAAAAACGCTCTAGGCTACGCCTCTCGGGTTTCAATTGTTTTCTCAATATTTGGATCTCCTGATGAAACACTGCAATTCATGTTTGAAATAGTACTTGAAACCGTTTGATCGAGGCTTAGTTTAAAACTGAGTTATTCCTTTGTAGGTGTTGTCCGGGAATTCGAACAGCAGTGGTATCGTAAAGCAGTGGTTCGACCCAAACATCGTTGGTAACTATATCAGATTCAATCCACTAACGTGGTATGGCCCCAGGATATGTATGCGAGTAGAACTCTTTGGCAGTCTTCTTGAGGGTAAGATAATATAAGTATATAGACAATACTGGTCGTGATACTGGTTTGGCACGACATAACGACACGGTTAAACGACATATGGAACCACCATGTAAATCATTTCATCAAACTTTAATCAAATCAGAGAAAATGATACGTATCTTTTACTTTTTGGATGATCTTTATGTATAAACCAATGAAATCAAGAGTTTTAACAATACAAAATTAACACCTCACTGCATTCCTTTGCCGTTGGTGCTATCGTTCTTACATGAACCATTACTTAAGCTACACTAACCCGTACACTAGGTCCGTTTGAAGTTGCGATCAAAATCCCAAGGTTTAGAACCCTTGTGCTGATTGATCAGATTGATGATTTTGAATCTCAGATGAACGAAAGTGTGATTACTTACCCTTGGGAATGGAGGACTTCAGAATAGTAGATGACTCCATCATGGCTTCATCTGTGAATGGAAGCGAATCAGTGGCATCAAATGGTAGACTTAACCACCGGCTTGGTGATGGAGCTTGGGTCGCTGGTGTCGTGGATAGTAATCAATACTTACAGGTTAGCATCGAGTTAGAGTAACTGGAATGCAAGAAGTGCTAGAGTGGATATAATGATAACAGTAATGGCGGCAATAAGTAAGGGTTACTGTGGCCATGAGTGTGATATGGGATTTATCATCACTCGTAATGCTTATAACGGTCAAGAGGGCGTTACTTGAAATCTAGTCGAATGATTTGTTTCAAACAACAGCAAACTGTTCAAACTTATAAAACACATACACAGTGCAAATTTTATCAGACTCCCTTGGGCGGAAGTTGACGAACAATTGGGGCTTTGAATTTCTCACCTGACTAACGTTGTCAACGTTGAAAGGACCGTAGCTTTATGTCGATAGAAGTAATTAGAATCCAAACTAAACTGGTTAAAAGTGTTCACCAAAGCTTACTAAATCATGATGCCAAATAAAATTGTGATTAGAAAAACAGAAAAAAAAGTTGTGAATATTTCTTTCGATTTTCTAACAAACCGCTCCAGAGAATTTTGTAAACGTTTTTGAGCATTAAATTCAATCTTTCATGATAATAATTAACAATTATTCACCAAAGTGGAGGTGAATAGTGGTGAATGTTTACCGAGCCGCTTCGGTTTCATCCCATAATCGCCTCATCCCATAATTGTTTGTTATTATGATGATTGTGTGTTAAAAACATTTGAAATCTAAACCAAATAAGGTGCAAAATAAAATGTAGGTAAAAATATTATCTAATTAATGGCAGTTAATAGTCAAATATCCATACTTTCTTTCTTTCTTTCTTTCTTTCTTTCTATTTCAACAGTTAATTTTATTTATTTAACCGTATTTTTTTTGAGGACCTCTTCATTTTCTCTCTTTCGTACTGTTTTAACTTAAGGTGAGCTTTTGCTGCCATTTATCTCAATAGGTCAACACGAAAGCTTTGCTACTTTGACAACCTACAACGAATTATATTATGACACCTTTATTTCCCCTTATTTTTTTCTTATCCTTTTATTTAACACAATACTGATTGACCGTAACCTTATCTAAATACTTAGTGTTAAATTAAGGAAATGTGAAAGAGGATTAGACAATTCGTGTTATCCATCTGCTTAAAGTGTATCAAAACATTTACCTCACGCCTCTTGCTTGCCAAAACGTACCAACAAACGGCAAAACATGTCATTTACCCAAGGTAATCAGTACCTATCAGTTTCCTTTCCTGCAATCCAATTCTGATCGAGTTAAAGAAATCAAGGGATTCAAGATCTGTTGATTACTATGTATTTCTTCACTGGAGCTGCTTTTTTTTTACATGAAGGCCATTTTGTAGGCCATAACAAATGAAGGTTGAGAGTAACTTCAAAACAACTGAAAGGTATACTGTAAATCGAATAAAATGTTTTCGATAGAGGATGGCAAAGATTAAAGTGGATTACAAAAGATGTTTCTATAAACTTGTTGTCGTTTCTGTGAACCGATTCCAGGTTGCTCTAAGTTTCTCTTAAAGCCAATATTTTTCATCCACTCAAATCTTTGACATCCTTCATAAAAATTGTCTCAAATGTTCTACATTATACCTGGAAAGTATACTCTGCTAATCTGACTAGTCAGTTTGTATTTCCTCATGAGACGTTTGTCATTTGAGGGTTGACAGTACCAAATTAAAGGTTGTTGTACTACCTCAGGTTGATGTGGGGTGGATATTCGTACTCACAGGGATTGCCACTCAAGGGCATCCTACCAAGACAGCACGTGTTACTAAGTACCGCCTTATGATTGGCTACTTTAGTAACCAACTAAAGAACTACATGAAACAGGAGGTAGGGATCACAATGAAATACATGCACCTCCTTATCGACTCACTTAATACGTACCCTTTGTGTACTAGACAATTCTACGAGTGCAATATATAGATGGTTTGCACTCAATCCACAGAGATTCAAATGACAAAGGGCATGGCGGCCATGTTGGTGTACAGAACAAAAGAAGCTAACGAAGAATCTATTGTTAACTGTACACCAACAAGGCGGCTATGACGTCACGTCAGCTTGCCTCTTTGTTGTCCCATTTCAGACCACGTGCCTCTTCGCTTGAGTAATGCTTTTTTTATTTTTCGTCCCAAGCGGAAGTGTATCAATTTCTATAATTGGAAAAAAAAGCACTGAATCCTCTGGAGAATTGTCACGTGGTCTGAAATGGGGCAACAAACTAATGGGATTAAATTGAAGTGATATGTACTCTCCGTACTCTCCTCAGTAGAAAATTGTCAAAACTGTCGTGAGGTTTTGAAACTTGTTTCAAAATCCCACAACGTACCCGTTTTTTATGCTGTACGCAATAGTCGAAAGCAAGGGTTGATTTACACGAAACATATTCGTGTTTCGTGTTGTGAGCGTATCGTAAGCTAATTGCATACGACAAAGTTGCCGCATACTGTAAAGCAGCCTTACGGGTTTACCCATTACCTAGAACTGAATAAAGTACTGTTCTAACCAGCTGCACTCTACTGTCAGAGTAACGAGTAAATTGGTATAGTTAGAGCGGTTTTCAGTTGAGTGTAGTGAAACCAAACGCAAATTACCCACAGCCAGCCAATCATAGCAGCGAGTAATCACAAGTAACTCATAAATGGCTTCCCTGTGAGCCAATGACAAACCAAAGCAAAACCAATACCAATTTACGCTTAGTTTTACTTTGGATTCTGATTGGTTGGTTTACTTTCTCAGCCAATAGGAGAGCTTAGTAAACGCAAAACCAAAACACTTCCGACACTCAATTGAAATCCGCTCTATCACCATGGGTTAAAGAAGACCAAGGGTGGGAGAACAAACAGGAAGGAACCGAGAGTGGACCAAAACAATACTGAAGTGGCTCTTACAACAAATCTACACCGATACCAACGCTGATTATTAATAAAAAGCCATGTGATTAGGTTATTCAGTCCTTATATACATTTGTATGCAGGTGAAGACCGCAGAGTACTATACTTGTATTCTAAGAAAACATTGTGGAGTGGTTTGGTTTGCCTTTTAAGTTGCTTGAATGTTTAATATATATTTTTGGTTATGTGTACGTCCGTAAAAGGATTTGTGCGTCGAACAGTGTATATAGAACAATTATTTTTAATTACTATTGCTTCGTCTTTCACCTGTAGTTGAAAAGAGGGATTTGAACATTAGTAGTTAAACCAGTGCCACGAATCAACTAATCAAACAGTTATCCATTATTTAAATGTGATTAATAATACTGCTTCAGGTGTTTGAAGGGAATGACACCGATAGTGACCATGTTGTCTTACACCAATTGGAAAGAACAAGAACGAGGATCGTGCGAATCTGTCCAGCCAAATGGAATGGATCCATTGCTATGAGAGTTGAGTTGTATGGATGCTATTCAGGTAGGTGACGGCATCGTGGCTCCTGAGAGAGCTTGAGCAGTTGATTATTATATCGGCGACTTTACTCATGTCGGCATCGAAAAGATTTCCCCATCCTGATATCCTTCTAATGCAATAAAGTTACAGAGATACTGTAGTTCAGTTACTCAGTTCAGTACGCTTTTTTCACACAAAAATATTCTTATCTCTATTTTGCCGTAGTCATTGTCGCAACTTTGCCACTCATACGAAGTCCACTCTATCGTGTTCGTTCTGAGATGCAAAGAACCTCGCCGACTTCTTTAACTGTCCTTATGTTGCTCGATGCCCTGCTGACACCTGACGGCAATATCTGTTGTTATGCATTTTTGATAAGGAGCCTTAATGAGAACAATTATGTTGCCTATGTTTTTAACTCGTGGATGGGCACAAGCGCAGGAACGAGTTAGGGGAAATTGTGTCACTCACTCGCTCACTCACTATGGTGTAAACATTCCTGGTGTTAACACACCAGAGAGCCTTGGAAGAAGCATTGGAAGGAGCTTGTTTCTCTCTGATTCGGAATCCAAACTTATAAGTTCTCTAAACTCGCAAAATAGAAAACTTATCATAAAATTAACAAAATACGACGACGCTCAAATCTGCTAATCTTTATTTTTCGTCAAAAGTCCATTCTAGGATTGTTTTAAAATGGATAAATAACAATCTGACCTTTAGGTTAGAATTCCACATAATTAACATTTCATGCGGCATTCAGCACTTACCGTAGGTGGCCCACTAGTGTCACGTACGGCAAAAACAAACTTTACTTTGCCAATGTACTAGCTTTTGCCGTGAAACATTTTAGTTCTGCTGTACGCGTGAACAATTTGCTTTTGCCACGATCTCTGTTTAGGCCTGCCGTTGAGTAATTGTTTTTCCGTGGTAAATTTGATGTTTGCCGTGACACCAAAATAATACAGGGGGAAAGAGAATAGTGGGTTCGATCAAAAAATAACGTGGGGGGAGGGGGTAGATATTTTATGAAACATCACAATGCAATGCAGTCTTGTATCCACGAGTTCTCCATTGGGAGGCTATGTTTTTCTAAATATTGTGGATATCTAAATGTTGGCGCAATGTGGGACAATCTTATATATAGTACCGTCCATTGTTGTCCATTGTTGTCATGTTTTTAGATTGTGTAAAACCTCATGGCATCACCACCCCTAAAGTAGCAAATACAGCCATGACAGCAACATCCTCTTACAACCATTACTCCAGGCCAGAATATGCTCGTCTGCACTCCAATGCAGGGTTAGGAGCGTGGTGTGCAGGCGTGCAGGACAGGAACCAGTACATACAGGCAGAGTTAGGTAGTTCAGTTGTCATCACGGGCGTGGCATTACAGGGACAGAAACATTCAAAAAACTGGATCATGTCCTTTGAACTGAGCTACTCGACTAATGGCAAAATCTGGTTGAACCTGGCCGGAGATAAGGTAGAACAGAGTTACTTGCAGCTTAAGTAGATACGATTATAGACACCAAAAACTTAAATAAGAGCCTTTATGAGTTCAAGGAGAATAAAGACCTTTGTTTTTACCCATGAAAACTTGTTCTGAAACTGCTCAGTGTGTAGTAATTATATAACTTAACTATAGTAAACTTCGTTCAGTGTGACCTCAACCTTCATAAAATAGTGAAAAGGTTATTTGGCAAGATTATTTTGTGGCATATAAGAGAGTTGCTTCTTTTGTGATAGGCGATTTTGTGATAACCCATTCCAGTTAGTGCTATCCTCATCACAATTTAATACCATAAATATGACCTGATACCAACAAATTACAAGCAGGTTTCTTTTTAATTCCTCTATGCTAGAGCGAGGGAAGAAACTTCTGCCGGCACCGCGATTTTATATCCACATTTCTGGATGTAAATATGGTATATCTATGTTAAACCAGTTTTAAACTGGTTTCCTTCCTGTTATGTCATTATGTGCATAATATCAAGCAGGAAAACGCTCATCAAAGAGCATGGGCCCAAAATGTTTTTCAAAAACGTCATGCTAGCGTCATCGTTGTGGATGCTCAACAGAAGAGCATTGCGGGTGCCGGCACAGTTTTCTTCCCTCGCTCCAGCAATGTGGATTTAAAAAGAAACCTCTACTCGCATGTTAATTACTGTGTTATACCGATCGTAGGATATGATGATAAAAACATGTAATAAAAGTAACATACTTACTTGGGTGAAATTCCTCTAATTTCAAGTCACGTTTTCCATTTCCACAGCATACTATATATATACATGAGTCTATTACAAACAGAGACAGCGATACAACATTTTTCACATTCTTCGAAAAGGCAGTTTATGGCAAGGCAGTGCGGGTGCATCCAGTGACCTGGTACGGGAAGATCTGTCTCCGCATGGAGCTTTTCGGATGTGAAAAAGGTACTATAGGTATATATGCAATGGACGTTCAAAGGGTGTTATCAAACATACACTAGGGTAGGCGGAAAGTATCGCAATTCCCAGTTTGATTTTCATATCGTATTGAAAATCGATAGCAAGGATTAAAATGGCTTACAAAATGTTAACCTAAGTGTGTCTATCGTAACTAAGTTTAGATGCCCTCAAAGTGGTTTCCTTGCTAATTTGAGTACTCGGCGAACATTAAATGGGTTGACCCACAACATTAAATTTAAAGTTGTGGGTTGAACCATTATAATCTGAGCAATCTCACAAAAATGTGCTCTCGTTACAGTCAGAACACGTTGTTTAACTGTGAACCCTGGAACATTAGCCCTAAAATATCGTCGTTTACCTGGGAACTTGTTTACCGACGGTTAGGGGTATAGCAGGTTTATGGTACGGGTTGGGGTTATTATTTTTAAGTGACAGTGGTTCCATCGCAAGTTTGTGTGGCTCATTGGTTAAAGAACTGGTCTTCCACACTGAAGGTTTCGGGATCAAACCCCGTGGCGGGGAATCAAATGGTAATAAACTAGTAAGTTATGTTAATTAGATAAATTGAAATTAGGGAGGGTAACGCTCAGATGGGTTAGGGAGGGATAAGGTGATCGTGAAAGAAACTGAATATATTTTTATGACGATTTTCATACGCGAGATTGCGCAGATTATAATTCGGTATGCATGGGTTCAAGCCAGAACATTAAATTTTATGTGATTGGTTTCGACCCATTTAATGTTTGCGAGACGGGTGGAGTCTAGCATGCAATGAACATTTTTTTGTGGTGGAATCTCATTAGTATGTGGCAGAGTACATTATCTATTGTTTGCAAATGGATGAGTTTGTGGTTCTATTTTGGGATCCCGTTGTTTGGACAGGCTATAAAGTGAGGAGCGGAGTCATTTCAACATTGAGCAATGTTCCATAAGATGAAAGAACGCCTCAAAGGCTTTAGTACTTTGCAAGAGTGGGAAGAGTACGTACATAACCAGGAATTCAATTATCAAACAAGTGATTGCTTTTGCAGTCTAGGCACTTAGATTGACCATCGATCAGAACTATACCAATGACCACATGTAAGTAATGGACAAGAAAGGACTTGACTGACGAGGTGGAAATCAACAAAGGAAACTTAATATGGGACCCTTGTCCTGGGGTTCTTCCGATTGAGCTTGTCCTTTTTGGTTCTTGTAAACAGTCGTGTTTTTAGTTTTTTGTGTTTGTCTATCATGACTAGTTGTAAAGTTAATAAAAAAAATAAACAATTGATTTCACACAACAGACCACCTCGAAGTTTTCGACGCCATTTTGAAAGGTATGCAACATTTCCTGGCGTGGTTACTCAGTCCCCATACAAACCTTTGTAATTCGGACACGCTTCGTCAAAACGCTCTGAAGAAAATTATAATTACGGCAAGCTGACCTAATAATTCTACAAGAACCGACAACAGAATCAAAGGTAAGATAATAACGAGGATCATTTGTTAATTTAAACCCAGTAGGTTGACTTTTGCCAGATGATTTTTGATCGAACTCTGCAAAGAACCGGGAAAGAAGAGAAATTACGGATCACAAATGTATTGAAATAGCGAACTGAATATTACAATTGGGGTTAAAGTAAACATTTTATATAGGAATAAAACTTTATGTGGTTTAAATTAATTTTGAGAGAAAGAAAAAAAAAATTGCTCTCACACCACGTGCTTATGACGCCGCCATGTTTTTGAACGGTTTACACCGTATTCGGAGTGCCGAACAGAAGTCCGATCAAAAATCATCCGGGAAAAGTCACCCTACTGGGTTCAAATTAACATATCATATTTGTTCTTAACTTACCTTTGATTCTGTTGTCAGTTCCTGTAGAATTATTAGGTCACCTTGCCGTAATTACAATTTTCTTCAGAGCGCTTTGACGAAGCGTGTCTGAATTACAAAGGTTTGTATGGGGACTGAGTAACCACGCCAGGAAATGTTGCATACCTTTCAAAATGGCGTCGAAAACTTCGAGGTAGTCTATTTCCATTTGGCCTTTGCTGCATCTTTACAAACACAAAAAAAAACACTACGAAGGGTGTGGATATTCTCATTCAAGCCAATAACACCGCCAATGTGTACTTAGGTTGTTTACTTCTAAATAGCTTTCGCTAATCCAAGAAGGTTCATAAAATAACTAAATAAATAAATATATATATATATATAATCGTATACGATAAATCCCGACAAATGCCGCCCCTCCCCCAACATACACACATACATCCCCCGTCCGCCCACTAAATTTATCAACAGTAGAAGGTCAACGGATGCATACGCGCACACAAGGAACTACACTCCCGAGACCGACCGTATATGCATATAGAGGCATTAAGATAACATAACCAAAGGTCCATCAATAGTGCCTAAAAGACAATACTAAATAATGAATGTCTCGAAGTACTTGGGTGTTGCAGGTGCATAAAAGGGTACATAAATCACTGGAAGAAAATAAAATAAAACCGAATAATCAGGTGTCGCAGATGCGGCGCAAATGCAATATCCACTCAAAGTGAGCAAATACGCATCCACAACATCGTCACTACTCCTGCCTCCCGTAGTAAATCCATCTACCCATACAGTGAATAGGTGCAAGTGCAAATAAACAAATTACTATGCAATATTTATAGCCTCTACAAGTAAGATGGACATTTCATAGCCCGTATTGCTACTATTGCAGCTGATTGGAAAGAGTTTACTGTGGTGTCCTCCACCTGATGGGTAAGGAAGCAGCTTGGTACCTGTACTATGATATGGCAAAAGATAAAGTCAAACCAGAACAAGTTTGTTAGTTATTAAAGCCATTGATGTGGTCTGTTAAACTTCCTCTTCATAGTTCCTGCAAGGTCTATCTGTCCCACCTTTCCAAACTGCCCTTGACCACCACATACTTAGTGTTTCTTCAGACTTTCTTTTCAGGTTTATTAAGACTGCATGCAGAACTAGCCTCGAAAATCAAGTTGTTGGAAAACAAACAATTCAGAGTTTTCGTGGATAAATGTATAACAGTTCCTTGTCCCCAGTGAATTTTTAAGATGAATCGCCCGTGAAAATTGACCAGATGGTGAATCAATTTCAGAATCAAGTTGGTCAAATGCTAAAGCAATAAAATTTTCGAGAATAGGATTCCTGGAGTTGTACTTTTCCCACTTGCAAAATACTTAAGCCTCTGCAGTGCTCTTCCGTGTTATTGAACATTGCTCAATCTTGAAGTGACTCTGGACCTCGCCTTATAGCGCTGGTCCACACAACAGGATCCAAAAAATAGAACCATACCTCACTGCTAAAACATAGAACCATAACCTCATCCATTGCTAACAATCCACCACATTTTATTATTCATGAGCTCATAATGTAATTCGCCACAATATATTCATGAAAACAAGATAATAGAACCAAGACGTCACCCGAAATAATGCTTCCACCGCACGCTAATGAATTCCATCGCAAAATTGGTTAATTCCATTTACCCTATACTACTAAGCTGAGTAGGTTTTTGTTATAGGTTATTGTTATTGCATATACAACTAATAGAGGAATACTATATTCAGCACTAAGCGATAACCTGGGTTGTGGCTTACTCGAACAAGGATACATTCTCTATTGCCTTGTTTGTTTTATATAGACCACGAGAGCGGGAAGAAAACAATGTGTTGGAAGGATAATGGTGTCGTTGTTTGTGTGTGCAAGCCCGGATACGAAGGCACGAACTGTGACGGTGAGCTGATTTAATGAAAATGATTTCATAGCGATCTCTTTATTTGTAAGGCAGGCGAACTATGAACCAAATGAAACAAACGCACTGGTTTGGTGCCTAATGAAGTACAGTATGGTGAAAGAAAGTGAAGAAAGTGTCAACGTTTGATAAAAGAACTGAATAATATTAACTATGGTCCCATTTAAATTTCATTTCAGTTGGTTACTATCCTGGGGAAGGGGCTGCATTTATTTGGAAGACTGAATAAGGTTTCAGCAGATCTTTGGCTATGTCATAAATCAAGACACTTAAGATAGTGATATTTTTGGCGTATTTGTACAGTAATGTGCTATAGTTTTTCCTGTCGAAAGCGTTTTTCTATATGACGACGGGAAGTCTTATTTTTTTTGTGTCCGAATCTTGAGTTTTTAGGTCCGTTTACACGGCAGAAAAAAGGAACGGCTCGGATAGAGAGAAGTACCGGTTCCATGAACATTTGCCCATTTACACGAGAAATACCTTGAAACGGTTCGGATAAAAAGTGGCACCGGTCCTCAAGCCTAGGTGGAACGGCAAGGGCTGGTTATACGAGAATATTTCCGAGACCGGACATGGTTAAGCCCATGATAATGTTTAGATCACTGCAGGAGCCCATTACCAGGAGTGTAACTATGTGATGGGTAGCGCCCACAGCACAGTAGATAGACTTTCTCAAAGTCCTTCTCAGCTCCCCGCACGAAGGACTTTACCGGTTGATTTTTCAACCGGAGGCGTGGCTTATGACGTACTAAGATTTGCTCAGTCACAAAGCGTCAATTCTTCTTCAATTCTTCAGTATGTTGACGTGTCAAGTCAGTCGACCTTGGATGTGGTATTTACAGTTTGATTGTACTCAGAAAGAGTTCGTCAAAGGCGCGAAATGTAAGCTCCGCCCCTGAAACGTGTTTTCGCGCCAAAACATAATCCCTCGATTCAATTTCCTGCAAGTGAAACAAGTCGAACTCGCCTCTCGCTTCGATTCTCGCGCTCGATTTTTGACGCAGTAATCGCTTACCCAGTAACTCGGCGAGTTCGACTTGGAGCAAGTCTACACAGTAGACGATTTGGCTATTTATAGATATTCGATTCCCGCGAAATAAAATGGTTGCCATTATTGCTTGCGCTGCGGACAATGCGCGCTCCCCTGCATAGGAAAATAGCTGCGTGAATGCATAACGAGAAGTGACGTTTGGTCGTGTGATTGGTTTAGTGCAGGTATCCTTTGTCTACTTCAGTTCGCGGGAAACACAAAGCTAAAACTAGCTACATCATTTGTTCTGCTGTTGGACAGACCTCATCTGGGAGATGCACGCTCCTGGTAATGGGCCCCTGATCACTGTCATTCATATGCGTGGCATATGACACTCGTAAAATAAAATGGTGATAGATGAGGTAAGGCTGTTGTCTTTTATGTTTTCTATTAAGAAGGAAATCGGTCAGTTCTACTTTGAAGTTGCATGGAAACAAACAGCTTTAAAGCCTAGAAAAAAAGAATCGTTAGAAGATAAAATTTGAGTCCTTTTCCTTCATTTTCATTTTGTTGCCCTTCCCGTTTATCGTCCGCTATATTGCGAAAAAGTGGAACTAATACGCATGCCGACAGAAGTAAACACCTGAGGTAATACACTGCAGGCTCAGAAAAAAATGGAACGGGTACGTACGTAAGCGTTTGCACGGTGCACAGGAACTGAAAACACGGATACCGAGCCCAGTTTTATCCGTTCCGTTCCGTTTCGTGAAAATTGGCACGGCTAAAAGTAGGGTTCGGATCGTTTACACGAATGAAATTATCCGAACCGTTCTACTTTTTAACCTAGCCATGCCGTTTGTTTCTGTCGTGGAAACGGGCCTTTTAGGTCTGCCATTATCCGAACCGTTCCTGTGACAGAGCTAATTTTCAGCGGAAGTGACGTCGTTTTACTCAGCTCAACCACATACGAAGCTACTTTTCAAACAAACCATCGTGCAAACTTATAAGTTTGGCCCAAAAAACCTCTGCTTCGCTTTCGGAAGTGGCCTGCTAGTGCTAGCAGTTAGCGTTTAGCGTATTCGTTCACCTTTCAACTCAGCTCGGTTGCCAGCGGCTCTATTTCCTCTAAATCATCTACACCTGGCAATAAATTTAAACAGAAAGACACATTACTATGTTCTGAAGAATCTTATGCAGATTCTTGGTCATTATTTACTAAACCACAGCAAAATTCGCAGTGTGAGTTTGTAGCCATTATATAAAGAAGAACTGTTTGGGTTCGATGGATGCGTTGAGTGTATGACATCACTTACGCTCAAAAATGATTAGGCATTCCTCGCCACGGGAACGGTTGGCGTAATGGCGGACGTGATTTTGACGGTAAACTCTCTTTAAAATGTGTGGCCTAATTTGCCCTTTGCAAACTTTTTTCACTGATTTGGATATTTCCGCACTGTTTGTCCTTATGGGATACAAAAAAGTGGCAAAAGAAATGGTCAAATTTCGTCGTAGTGGCACTTTACTCAATATGGCCTGATCGTAGACTGTGAACCGGACAATATTATAGAGCTTGTAAACAGAGACCCGAAGTTGGAAATATATATATCCGTTGTGTTCAGGACTTGCCAGTACATGTATCTTCATTTTATATTTAGTAAGGCCCAGAGAAGCTTTGTGACATTTAATACAATGTATGTCAATCCAAAATGATATTCAATGCCACTGAAATAAAACTATAAAGAACTTTCTTTGAGGTATACTCTTCTACAGGGAATTACAAAACATAACAGCTAGTCCATATATAACATACAGGTTATTGTCAAACAATAAATTTCACGTGGGATCCCCACACTATTTCCCATACGGAAACCACATGTTTACCCTTGAAAACACTCTAAAAACACTTTGCATCCGCGAGTTCGCCATTGTGGCGCTATGTTTCATCAGCACTGTTATTTTCAAGGAGTTATTTTAACTCAAAAAGAGTTATTCTGTATATTTTTTTTTAGTACAGAATAACTCTTTTGGAGTTAAAATAACTCCTTGAAAATAACATTGAGGAGACTCCAAACAGCTCGAAACAATAAAAGCACTCCGACTTCGGCGTCGTGCTTTCGTTTTTCTCAGTGTTTGAATCTCGTGATGAACAACGCACTCTCGTTTGGGAAAAAGTATTTACAACTTTTACTATACAGATGTTGACGAATGCATCCAAAGTGATGAGGACGCGTGTTTAAAAAGCCAGAATTGCATAAACACAGTGGGCTCGTACACATGCGTTTGCAAGGATGGCTTCTCTAAGGTTGGAGATCGTTGCAAAGGTATGAAAATCTTAACGAATTCGTCTTACCTCAGTTGTTCTTAGCCTCACTAGGTTTATTCCTAGTTTAAAGTTATTTGTCTTAAGTCGTTAGCCTCCGCGCTGTTGTTGTAAGCCTTGCTAGGGTTGAACCTACATTAAAGTTATTCATCTTGGCTTATTAAGCCTCAGTTGTTGTAAGCCTCACTGGGATTAATCCTAGGTTAAAGTTATTCGTCTTACCTCATTAAGAGATGTATAATAATAATAACAATAATAATAATAATTTATTTATATAGCGTTATTTCCGTTAAGACCAATAACGCTTTACATCCATACAGATAAATAAATGAATCTAATAATACAAACTATGCAAAAATTAGAAACTATATTATATATACTAATATACATAAAAATGTATGAAAAACAATTTCTACCCGAGGACTTGTTGATAAAACCGAACGCTGTATGGAAGTAACGTAATTTGTTTATCAACTGAGAAGAATCCCCAAGGGAATCATTCGTCTTACCTCAGCCGGTTGTTCTTAGCCTTACTAGGGTTATTCCTAGATTAAAGATATTCGTCTTACCTCGTCAAGCCTCAGTAGTTGTAAGCCTCACTGGGGTTAATGCTAGATTAAAGTTATTAGTCTTACCTCGTCAAGCGTCAGTAGTTGTAAGCCTCACTAGATTAAAGTTATTCGTCTTACCTCATTAAGCCTCAGTAGTTGTAAGCCTCACTGGGGTTAATGCTAGATTAAAGTTATTCGTCTTACCTCATTAAGCCTCAGTAGTTGTAAGCCTCACTGGGGTTAATGCTAGATTAAAGTTATTCGTCTTACCTCATTAAGCCTCAGTTATTCTTGGCCTCGCTGGAGTTAATGCTAGATTACAGTTATTCGTCTTACCTCATTAAGCCTCAGTAGTTGTAAGCCTCACTGGGGTTAATCCTAGATTAAAGTTATTCGTCTGACCTCATTAAACCTCGGTTATTCTAGGCCTCACTGGGGTTAATGCTAGATTACAGTTATTCGTCTTACCTCATTAAACCTCAATTATTCTAGGCCTCACTGTGGTTAATGCTAGATTACAGTTATTCGTCTTACCTCATTAAACCTCAATTATTCTAGGCCTCACTGTGGTTAATGCTAGATTAAAGTTATTCATCTTACCTCATTAAACCTCAGTTATTCTAGGCCTCACTGGGGTTAATCTAATCTGCGAACAGTCAGGGGGATTGGGGAGAGGAGGGGAAGTGTATGAAAAACAATTTGTACCCAAGGACTTCAAACTGTTGATAAATCCGAACGCTGTATGGAAGTAACGTATTTTGTTTGTCAACTGAGACGAATCCCCAAGGGACTCAATTAGTCTTACCTGTCAGTTGTTCTAAGCCTCACTAGGGTTATTAGTCCTGGATTAAAGTCTTAAATGATTAAGCCTCCGCGCTGTTGTTGTAAGCCTCGCTAGGGTTAAACCTAGATTAAAGTTATTCATCTTAGCTTATTAAGCGTCAGTTGTTGTAAGCCTCACTGGGGTTAATCCTAGATGAAAGGTATTCGTCTTACCTAATTAAACGTCAGTTATTTTAATATAAGCGTCACTGACGAAACTAAAATCTACTTAAAGGCCCGGGTCTCTCGCCTAGCATGCTTTGCGCGCCTCTTGAGTTTCGCGTAGTTGAAAAACCCCGAGTTTTGGGAGGGAGATATTCGTCTTCGTGGATCTTGTTCCATCCTTCGTTAGAGAGCATCTTGATTATTCCAAACTGCCTTTGAATTGAGTTTGACTATTCATTTCGATCTGCATTGGGTTATTTTTGTTTTTTCGTAAGCCATTTTAGTTTATTTCAGTTATTTTAGCTTTGGTTAGAGGCAAAATGGCGGAGTCGCAGCAGTGTCGCGGTGGAACGCTGCGTTTGCCTGGCTGTGTCAGATAAATAAGACTTCGCTCGTCCGTATTTGGTATAGCAGCCCCTGGGGTACGCAGAGAAAACCAACAGTCTTTTCACAGTTTCTACTCCATCAATTTCCCGGGAAATCTTTCAGCAGTGCAGGGTAAGTTGAAGTGAAATTATTCGAAATTTTCTACAGAACCTCTGTATTACTTCGCAATCTTTTTTCATTTGCTTTAGTATATAGAGATAACCAAGCACAACTTCAAGATTCTACAGCAGTTGATGTGGGTTTTGAAAAAATAATTAATGACCGCTTCCTAATGAATAACATATGGGTCCTTCCAAAAAATATACAGAGCAAAGTTGGATGATAGAGGAAAATATAAAATACCAAACTAGTCCAAAGCTGCTTTAAGACATTGCAGACCTTGGTCCAAACAGAAGTTTTGAAATCATTTTATATTTTTATAGTCTTAGGGAATTCAGTAAACCTTTTTATAGCTTCTACTGAGAAACTTGAATGTATACAATAATAGTCTTTTCTCTTTTCATCAAAAGGTACTCATACTTTATCATGAGAATCTGTGTGACCTTGCTGCAATAGACCATAACATGCACCTCTTCAGAACAGCAAAGATGAAATTTCTTGTAGGAGTGATAGAGATGCCTTTGACCCCAAGCAGATTTCACCTACTATTGGTATGAAAGAGCCACCTCCCACACCAGAGCTGCGTAGTGCACTGGTCTTGCTTTGCCATGAAGAAAACAACTAGGTCATCATCTACTGTTTTTAATAATGATGATGATATCACCTGGTTTATTTACCATTTATATAGCAATCAAAGCTATTACAAAGGATTCAGCAGAATAGCAAAATGTTGAAAAAAATGTAGGGAGAAAAACAATAGAACTCCTGATGAGTTATGCTGAATATTTAGATTGGATACTTCGAAAAGTTACATGTACCTGGTTTGAGAATTTATTAGAGGCATTCCAACATCACTGTGAAATAATATAACTGAAATCCAACTATTTAAATTATGTCAACAAATTTAGTGAAACTGAGTTTCCAACGGTTACAATAAGATTTTTTGTGTTACGATATAAATTATGTGACTAAAGTAACAATAGTCAAATAGTTAGATATTTCAGTTGTTGGAGCACCACTAATTCCTATACCAGATTGTTTGAATTTTATTATCCCTAGTTTAATATTCATTTCTATACATTGTTGTTCATGTGCTTGAACACAGTAGAGTGATTTCACAAAACCTGTGAAACAATCTCTACCAGTTAATATCTACATGTACTAGTCAAATGGACACACAAGGATCAGGAGTTCATAGCAGTTATTATGCTGATATCTATTTAACTGGTTTTGTGAAATCACTCTACACGGTGGGTACATAAGACATGAAATCGGAAGGGGCTTAATAACTTTAATTTTTTTTATCCAATTAGCTTGAAATTTTGTGCTGTAATATATCTCATTTACAAAATGCTATGTTTTTTATTTTCCGGTTTTAAGGATTTGTGTCTTACATGTACGTGTCCACCATGCTAACAAAATTTTAACCAAGTAAATTAAATGAACCACAACTTTGCTGTACACAAACAAAGCCACTCTATTGTATACAAGTATTATAAAATGATAATGTCCAGTAAAGAATGGTGAAATAAGGAAAATCATTGCTGAAATTATAATATCAAAATGTATGGTCTTTTACATGTAATAGTCGGCAAAAAACTGGCTATAGCACTCTTAGCTTGACCTAAATCCCATATACCAATTATCTGGTGCTTCATATGCTGCCCTGATCATGTACACTACAGATGCAGGAAGCACTCGTCTGTTCGGCCCTCTACCTAACTTCCACAGAACAAACTGTCGATAACATGCAGCCTTTCGGAAACTCCATGGAGAAATTAAATGCGTCTGCTCGAATGTTGCACCTAGCTTTAATGCACACTTTGGAATGTCTCAATTGAGGCAAATGTTGGAGAATGGCTGGTTATAAGGATATAATGTATCTGACATGCTTGCAACAAACTTTCTCTTCTTCAGTGGGCACTGTCTGCAGACTCCACACTTGCACCATGGCAATCTGGGATGGGGGGTCTTGAGGCTCATCTGGTTCATGTAAGGCTGTGCACATATTTTTTATGAAATCCAAGCTGCCTCTACCCATATTGTAGTCTCGCTCGCAGCCTTTCTTAGTGTCTGGCTTCCTGTCCACCCTCCTGGGTGTGACACAATTTTTTTTAGCTGAGAGCTCTGCACAAAATATTTTTAAACTAATTTTTGTTTTTAGCTGAGAGCTCTGCACAAAATGTTTTTAAACTATTTTTTGTTTTATATTTGCAAATTTATACATCTACCAGAGGCTTACCCAGGTTTTTAAAATCTGTAGGCCCACACGATTGTAGCCTGCAGAAAAAGTTGCCTCTGTTCAGGCTCCAAATGCATCCCTGTTGGGGAGCTCTCGTTTGACCCCGGAATTGCCTGCTCCCCTGGGAATTTTTTAGATTTCGCCTTCCATAAATGCCTTCACTTTCAGGTCATGTTTTAAATTGAAAATTGATATGTAATAAGACAATTTGGCTAAACAAATTCAACATACAATGACAGATTGAATAGCCTAATTTGAGATTTGTCCAGTAGCATTCCCTTGTTATTTATACTTTGAATTCAAAACATTCAATACCGGCTGCATCCATTGTTCTCTATAGCAACTCTGCCATCGAAGTCTGCAGTGTGTGTTTTAAAGTTTATTTCCACACTGCTAATGGCGATTACAATTGGAGGTTATGGTAAACATCAATAGGTACAATGAGGATAATTAAAGAAATATAATAAGTTATCCTTTGCATTGGACAAAGTAGCTGAAGGCTTTTGAGTTGTCCACTGCTCATATGTAAATAACAGATAACTGAGTATAATTGGTATTACTTAACAGAATGGGGCAACACCTAATGTGAGTTTGGAGGTGAGCATGCTAGAGGCACCCAGTAAAAGTTGAAATTGTGCCTGGAAATGCTTCTAAATTATGCCAAGTAGGGTTATGATAAATTCGTGATAAATTTACACTGCCTAAAATCCACCCTCCCCCCCCCCCCCTCTTTGGTGTTGCAATAATATATTGTTTTTTTCTGTGTATCAAATGGGGGGGTGGGGGGGGAGGAATATCCCCCACCCTTTCTCCCCCCCCCCCCCCCTTTTTCCTATTTTTTAATTATGCAGCTATAATTGGTGTGATGGTTTAGGTAGTTTTTAGAATTCATATACCCAATTTTGACCTTTAAGAAGATAAACCTTTCACATGCTTGTATTAATATATATATATTTGTCTCAGTTCCCTTGCATGACTTTTTGGGGGCGTCTTGGTGCTTTGCAGGAATGTTTTTCAGACTATTTTTCCTTGCTCAAATTTTTTGTCTGGGATTACCACCCCTCCCCGGATTTCCTTATGGTCCACGCCTAATAAGGTACGGTTTATCTGACAATAGTGCTGGATAAAGATTCACAAAAGAAGCAAAGTTCAACACACAATAGCAAGATAGAAAAGTATCAAACGGGGGACAGGAAATAGATCAACTGTATAATAAGGAGACCAAATCACTTTATTTGCGGAACATTCAGACAAAACAATATTAATTTTGGCAGTCCAACAAGCTGCAAGCAACTGTTTTTGTCACTTAAGACAGCAACCAGACTTGAAACGTCGACTTTGGTAATAAATAACTAAAGCAAAACATGACCTGAACTGGTGATAAAAAACATGAAGAGCAAACCTTGATTTCACGTTCGGAGATTAATATTGTCAAGAGTTCGAACCGTGTCACCCCATCCGCAATTCGCTCCCTTTCATATTTGCCTTTACAAGAACATCTCGCCCTATCCGTCCTCGTTACTATATCCTCGACGATCTCCTGTAACGGTTAAGCCAAAGTTAAACCAGAGAACCGGGGGAACAACCAATGCAATCGCAAAACATATTCAGACAAAATAACTAAATCACAAGACGAGTTTGTACAAACCTCCATCTCGTCCATCTCTTTTGTTCTTTCCGCTATCAACGACCCATAGCGATTCCTTGGCTCATAATCTTCCACATCTAACATCGAATAGTCTGAATAACTGGATGATTCTGCCATATTCCAAGCCGGAATTCCAAGTCTCTCTGCTTTGTCACTGGAAAACAGCTGAGCTAGCGCGCCACGAGCGACTTCAATCTTAGCGCGCTTGTCACAAAACAATAGCAGCCTCGTTTTAAGGCAACCACAACAATAACAAAGCCGCAAAGCATGCTAGGCGAGAGACCTGGGCCTTTAAAGCAACCTCAAAACTACAAGTTCTGGGGATTTTAGTTTCAACATGCAACTTTATTTAAGAATTATGAACTACAATCCATATTCGTGTAATGAAATTTACAGTTGGACTTCACTGTTTTTAAGGTCGTATTGGACTTCACTGATAAAGAGTCCCATTGTTTTAGGGTTAGGGTTTGTATTGTTTTAGGGGTAGGCTGTTGTTTGGGTAACCAATAACATTTCAGGTTGCAAACGGTGAAGTTTGAAATTTACCTCAAATGATACAGCACTCTAACTTTTGTCAAATAATTTTCAGATAAGGACGAATGTGCTTTGACCCCTGGGATATGTGGCCCTGAAGCATCCTGCGTCAATACACAAGGCTCATTTACGTGCGTTTGTCCCCCCGGCCGAAATGTTAATTTACAGAATCCAAGAAAGCATTGTGAAGGTAAGGCGCTACATGCTCTAGGTTAGCTCAGTGGTTTAAGACAGACAGACATATACTCTTTATTTACTGATCCATGGATTGTAAATAATATAAAAATTATAATATAACAGATACCGATACAATCTAAAATGTGAAATCACTCAAGACGTTGCTTAAGGTGTTTCGATCGAAACTCCGATGCCACTTTTCCAATTTAAAATAAATGTGAACTTTAAAATGTTGGCTTGATTCTGCTCATATTTTCACAAACAGTTCACGATTTATTGATACAACTTATATTATCAAAATATTGATCCGATAACCCATACTAATGACGTAATTGTGATTTCAGTGAACCCCACTTTTTTTGAAATTTTGAACCAATACTCGGAATCTATTCGAGCGATTTTTTTTTTCAAACAACTAGTTGCAATTGGATCATAGGAATTTCAGTCTCGCCTCCTGTTTTTTTGCTCAGTGGTTGTAGTCCGGTCTGTTGTGCGGGAGATCGCGGATTCAAAACCCGGCTGGACCAACACTCAGGGTCTTAAAATACCTGAGTAGAAAGTGCTGCCTTTGTGAGCGAACTGAAAATGATTAGACCTTCACGTCTAAGGACGATAAATCGTAGGCTCTCTGAGACCTCCATAGAGGGGCTTTAAGCCTGTTGAGGCTTCCGTTGAGGTACCTTCGAGTGGTAAAACAGAACACATCCTAAAAAAAAAAAAAAATGTTCAGCTTGTGGAACTTCATATTTAACCCCATTCCAATTTTATTCGCGTCCTAAGGACGCAAATAGTGATCCGGGTTTACGTCCCACAAGTTTTTGCGTAATTGAAACCCTTAAACTGGAAACTGTTCAGACTTACAACACGCGTGCACAGTACAAATTCTTCAAAATCCCTTGGGCTGAAGTTGGCGAAAACTTTGGGCTACGAATTTCTAGCCTTACTGACGTTGTCAAAGTTGAAAGGACCATATCGCAAGTCCGCCATTTTGGATCGTGTGCGATGCACTCTGCACTCTGGGATGGATACCCGAGTTATCTGTGGTGAGGAGGAGAGAGACTGTAGCGAGTAGAGGGAGAGAGAAAGTTATCTCGTCCCCAGTGCTCTCTCTTCGTCGGAACAGGCGCAGGAAACCCAAACTCCGAATATGAGTAAGTTACTAGAAAGGAAATAAAAAGAATGTTTGATCTTGTTTTGAGATAACGATAGACAAATGGCATGAACAAATAGGCCTATTTTAATTCCTACATGTTAACTATAATGCAAATAGTTACTCCAATACATCTAACTGTGTAACTACAAACTGGCTACATTTAAAAATTGCTATGAAATATACATATTTCTTAATTAATTGTAGTCTAATTAAGATACCTGGCTACAGTGTAAAATAGCCAAGAAATAGGTATTTCGGCATGTACGCATGCATTTGTGTTTGCATGCATACACTTTCGGTCTCCATGCATGCACTCGAGTTTGCATGCATACACTTTCAGTGTGCATGCATGGATGCATGCAAATTGCATGCTTTGTATGCAAGCAAATATACTGCATGCATGCTTGCGTGCATGCATTTTCTTGTGCATGCATTTTAGAGACTGGTCCAATGATAATGCAATGTCGTGTAACCCATCTAAATGTAGAGAGGACATGTTAAACAATATCTCAGAGTTGGAAATATTCCGCAATGCACTGAACCTAAACTCCTAGGTGTTACCTTCCAGCAGGACTGTAAATTCTCTGCTAATGTAAAAAAGAAACTTACAGAGGCGAACAAATGTATTTTTATCCTAAGATCCCTAAGAAAAGAAGGATTGAACCAGTCAGAAATCGACTACTTTTTAAAATCTATAATAGTACCTAAGATAACTTATGGCCTACCTGTATACGGCTCTTCTGAGCCTGACTTAACTATCATCCAGTGTTTTCTAGACAGATGTTTTAAGAGAAATTACACTACTAGTCACTTACGAATCAGAGAATTACTCCAGAGGTGTGTCAGACAGATTTTCAGTAAAGTCCGCAATAATTATAATCACCCTCTGACTCAGCTTATGCCTAAAATTAAACCTCCTTCCAGGAACCTCAGAAAACAATCCTCCCTTTGGCCTAAAATAAACACCTCTCGCTTCAAGAACTCGTTTGTAAATAGATTTTTTTTTTTTACTTGGCCCTTTAATTATAGACAATTGTTACATTTATATTTACTATACTTATTATAATATATTGTATTACTAATATTTCTTGTATTGTTATGACTGTAAGACTCGGTATGTATTTTACCGGTTGAGAAATAAAGACATTATTCATTATTAGTATTATTAGTATTATTATTATTATTATTATTAATAATAATAATAATAAAAGACCGTAGGTTTCCATTGTGATGTCACAAGATGAATCAATCCCGCAATTCGTGTAGCGTTTATTGTAATGTAATTGCTGCTACTGCCTCTCAAAGAAAACTAAGTTAGACAATTGAAGTATATCAGAAATAGAATTTGGGGCAAAAAGAGTTCATGTTGTTTTATGGTGCAACTTGCACTTTAAGTTTGCGAATTTTTTTATTATTTATCGAGCAGCAGTGTTTTACACGTTGGGCATAAAGACCGTCAAAATCGGCATCTGAGCGTGGACAAATAATTAAAATTAACACCATTTCTTTACTTATAGTCTCAATTTGAAGAAATGTTGGTGACTTGTTAACAAAATGAAACTACATATTTTAGGTGTTTTATGTTAGTATGATGACGTTGTTGTGACGTCATAAGTGATGCCTCCTTTTTTGGTGAAATTCCCCCTTTAATAAACGTTACAAACAGACTATATCATCAAAGGGCCTTCATGACACACATTCATTTGGCGCAAATTTGAACGTTCTACGACTACTACAGCAAAAGTTATAGAGGAATGACTGTTGCTATGACGTCATATTTAGTGACGTCAGGAGTCGTACCTAAATAAGGCTGCCTATCGTTAAAAAATCAAGAAAAGAAAATAATGTGACTTTTGAGTGCCAGACTAGCGCATTTCATCATTAGAACTCGAAAATCACTCAAAGGATTTTTTTCTAACGGCATGTATAAAAAAGTATGACGTCATAATGACGCCGGTTATGGACAAAAAATCTAAATTCTAAAAACATACGATTTTAGCCAGCAACGTGTTTTATGATTGGACAAAATGTCATGCAACAGTATTTACAACTCTAAAAGATGAATGAAGCGATATTTTCATAAACGCTTTTGTGTTGTTTGTTTCCCGCCAGGGAAAATGTGCAAAATTCAAACTTTCATAACTTTTGATTTCCTTGACCAATCGACATCGGGTTTTCGATTCCTTCATTCTCATCACGAGTAGATTTTAACAATATACGACATTCCGTTTTTAGAGGTAATGAAAAGTTGTAAGAAACGTATTACAAATGGGTAAATGACGTCATTGTGACGTCACGATGGTAGTAACATAGCTTAAAAATTCGGGTTATATTCCTTTTACGATTGTACATCCTTATACCAAAATTCAATCGTCTGCATTGAAAACTTTTTAAAATATAGAACTCATGCCGTTTTTATGGTCGTTTGTGCCCACCGTGTTAGCAGGTTTTAAACTCGAGGGCGCAGGGAATGACATGAAGAAATTACCATACTATGTTGTTTGAAGTGGCGTTTCGCAATGCTGAAAGCATTGTGTGGCAAAGAACAAGCTAGGGCAAGAAGCTGCACTTGAAGGATTTGGTGTCGTGGTTGACATCGGTAAAGTTATTTTTTATTTTTATTTTTATTTTTTTATTTAATAGCTTAACTCAGGCTGAGAAACAGACTCTAGGTCCAAACAAGCTCAGCCTGAGACAAATACAAATACACTGACAATACATTACAGATAGAACTATGAATAATGTATTAAGCATGAAATGTAAAATATATGATGCAAGAAAAATATATAATAATAGTGTACATTTGTACATTTGTACATTTGGTCGGCCGGCCAAGTACAAGTAAAAAAGCGCAGAAAAAAGTTAGCGGCAACAAATAGTAGATATGTTAGTAGATCGGCATTTAGAACAGATAGTTTTATAGGTTCTAATGCGATCAGGGTCAAAAGTGGAAAGCAAAAGCGCAAGATAGTGAGCTCGTAGCAATGTTTTGAAAGACGAAATTGAACTACAGGACTTAATATTTAAAGGCAGCGAGTTCCATAGAATAACTATGCGATTAAAGAAAGAATCCCTATAAGTAGATGTTTTGCATGGGTTAAGCTTGTAGTCTGAACCAGTAGTGCTTCTTGTAGATCTTGATGAAAGTTTAATGCACGTTTTTATTGTTTTACGGCTTTGAGTTTGATTTAATAATTGGAACTAAACAGTGGCTCAGTAAACAAATAATGGTAGTTGGTAACTTCATTTAAAAAAATATTATCTGTGTATCTCGGTAGTCTGCTGATATTAGTAAATTTAGTGCAAAATTTATTATCTAGGTACCTTATGTTCCGTGTACTTTTTGCTATCTGTGGGTCTTTATCAGTGAATTCTTAATTAGGATGAAACTTTATATAAAATTTCATGTTCATTAGTATTCTTTATATAAAACGTTCATCCTAATTAGCAATTCAATGAGAAAGCTGAAACATCAATAGAAATTCCAAGAGTTGCAAGGTGCTTATCCATTGTCCATTATCCATTATCCATTATCCATTGTTCATAGGATGAAACTTTATATAAAATTTCATGTTCATTAGTATTCTTTATATAAAACGTTCATCCTAATTAGCAATTCAATGAGAAAGCTGAAACATCAATAGAAATTCCAAGAGTTGCAAGGTGCTTATCCATTGTCTCAATCATTAGCCCCGTTTTCCCCTGGGACAGAATTCAAATCCCTCCGCGGGCTTTTTAGAATGATGAGATTTTATCAGGTATAAAGGAGCATGCACGTGACTGATTTGCTTCATCTGATTGGACAAAATGCTCATTAATTATTCATGAGTTTTTGAAGTGATAGATACAGAACGAGTGGCCGTGCTTTATGATTTACAAACTCGAGCTGAAAGCGAGAGTTTGTAAATCCCATAAACCACGGACATGAATTCTGTATCTGACTTATCAAACGTCTAGATGTATAGAGTCGTGTTTTCAGAAGTTTATGTAAATCAGGACGAAATATGTATCAGATTTACAGATCACCTATCGCTCAGTGATTTCCTTTGTTTTTGCTTCATTAATTATTAATGAGTTTGATTATACCGTATATAGATTTTTTAAATAGATTTTATTATGTACATATTTTTTATATATATAATGCGTTACCGATGTTAGCATTGTAAAGCGCCATAATGAGCAATTGGTGGATTTAATCATTATTATTTCGAGAAGGCGTTTAGAGCGGATTTCAATTGAGTGTCGGAAGTGTTTTGGTTTTGCGTTTACTAAGCTCTCCTATTGGCTGAGAAAGTAAACCAACCAATCAGAATCCAAAGTAAAACCAAATGCAAATTTGGTTTTGCTTTAGTTTGTTATTGGCTCACAGGGAAGCCATTTATGAGTTACTTGTGATTACTCGCTCCTATGATTGGCTGGCTGTGGGTAATTTGCGTTTGGTTTCACTACACTCAACTGAAAACCGCTCTATGTAAAGAACAATAGCGTTGTTGCAGAGGTTTCTTTCTCATTCGCACTCGATGGGCCTTTTGCAGGAACGTACTCGCGTGGTTGTACTGGGTGGCAAAAAATATTAATTCATATATTTCAAGGTACTTGTACAAGGTCGGTAGTGTTATTAGCAAAACCTGTTTGTAAATGCTATTTTTCACCTCCAATCGATTGTCGATCTTTCCAAAACAGCGTTTTTAACGATAGCTTGCCACCCAGCATCCATGGCAACGCCTTTCCCGTGAGGATTACGAGCTAAATTCATTCGTTAACGAAGTATTATATCAGCACGTGACTGTTCCCTGCAAAAGACCTATTGACTTCTAAAACGCTTGGCTACGCAGGCAATTAAATCACGAACTCTTCTAAAAAAATGTTAAGACTATTTGATATTTTATCAATAATTTTTCGTTAACGTGTTCGTTATTATCCACGCCAACTCCAATGATTGTTTTAGTACCTCGTTTCAAGGTGTACTGTAGTTTCCTAGCATCGGTGATCAATAGTCCAGTTTCGCATTCAAGAATTAACGCTGGATGCGATGACTACAGACGCATTTACTCAACACTAGTCTCATTCTGATGTTTAATATTCACAAATACCAGCGAGAAGGTGCAGAAGATCAAACTACAACAATACATAGAGTTGTGAACAACCCATCTTCTCGCTGGTATTGATGAATATTTAACATCAGAATGAGACTAGTGTTGAGTAAATGCGTCTGTAGGCATCGCATCCAGCGGTAATTCTTGAATGCGAAACTGGATTATTGTGAGACCTTCCTCATCCTAACACTAGCTAAGTTAGTCTGAAACTGATACTGTATGGGGATTGACATAGATATCCATGTGACTCGAATGCTGTGTTTAGATTGGTTAGCACCCTTATGAATTATTAATTAAATTTACGACAATACTTAACGTAGTATTATTAAATATTTATGATTATGTTTCATTTATTGTGCCTAGATATAAATGAGTGTGCAATCCCAGGCTCCTGTCCATCCCTTGCTAAATGTTCTAACAAGAGAGATGGATATATTTGTGCTTGCGACATTGGATACCTACCTCATCGTGTCTACATGCCTCCAGAAGGTTTGAACTTTGTATGTCACGGTGAGTATATCGTGAACTGTCAACACTGGTCTGCCTTAAAGTAGTATTGTCTCCCATTTTCTGGGATTCCCAGAAACGTTGGGGAAAATAGATGGTCTCGGATGAAGTCATGCTTCTTTTCGTTACGAATCAATTGAGGAGGAATACAAACTCTCATTATCTGTGAATGACGTCAAGATTCTGTTGTTTTCGACAGCTATAACAATAATAATAATAATACAAATAATAATAATAACAACAATAATAGCAACTAATTTATATAGCACTTATACAAACTCCTCTAAGAGCTTAACAATGGATTAATGACACTAATCACAATTATTACATAACATAAAAGTAAGTAAAATGTACGTATATAAAAATAATAAATATTTAAAATGTAAAATTATAAAATCAGAAAATTAATTAAATGCAAGTTTAAGGAGATATCCGAGTCCAAACAGCCTTAGCCTAGCCTTAGCCTATTCCTGCCTAGCTTAGCCCGAGCCTAGCCTAGCCATGCGTATCCTAGCCCAGTCATGTATATCCATATATATCCAAGCCTATTGCTATGAGTTTATATACAGCTCCATTATCGTATTTTTCCTTCTCAATTTGATGCGAAATGGGACGGTCTTGCCCCTTGTGTGGAAAATCGCAGCAAAATCTATCAACACACTTGAACCTAGCACACTACATGAACGGTGAAGATCGGAAACTCTGGCTCCAGCAAGAAAGTAATTCTCAAAGGGATCTCTCAAATCACTCGTACAGAGACCCTACCGGCAAAAGATTGTGGCCGCTTTAAGCCATTCCTTTAAGCTTCTCCTAGGTTAGGATATGCATGACTGGGCTAGGATACGCATGACTCATAGGGGGACATAACAATAAGTAGCCCACACAAGCTATGTCATTGCTAACTAAAGGAGCGATGACTCGTAGGAGGGAACAATAGGGCGGAAGTTCCGCCGCATGATAACAATAGGCAGCCCCTGGCAGCCCATGAGAACAATATATATACCAAATATACCGGGCGCAGAACTCTCATTTGTATACTACTGATGCCCGTTTTACGAGTGCAATTTTCTGTGGAATTACCGAGTCAGACCTGTGATTTACCTTGGATAGCATAGTCCGATGAATTACCTGATGATTTATTACTTTTGTTGATATTTTGCTAAATAGTGCGTAGCCTACAGTGGTGATTCCAATCAGGTCTGATTTCGCAAACGCACTCGTGCGATTCTATCATTAATTTAGAAGTGGAGTTTGAGAAGCCATGTAAAACACTCGGAGCTTACTACCTTACTCCTCAGAAATCCAAGTTTTTTTGGACTCATTTGAATTTCCCGCACGCTGAGTCTCACGACAGTGTAGCCTCTATTGTTTATTGTTTTCTTACAATAGTGGCAACAATGTGACATCATAAGATCCAAGATGGCAGCATGCGGGAAATTTAAATGGTTTTATGGACAGGAAGCGGCCCATCAATGACATCTAGTGTACAATTTACAAACACAGCAATATATTTAGGCAGCCATAAAGGACATTAGAAAGCAAACATTGTTTTTCAGCCGATGTCCCCTTTTAAAGTGCCTATAAGCCACTGATAAGCCTAGCCAGTTATCTTTGATTTAAATGTCAAACTGGAAAACAAAATGACCAAAAAGAGTAATTGTAGTCTGCCAATTTCGTTTATGGAAACAAATTTGAATGACGTCATTTAAGGGATAACCTATACATAGCCCTTTCGTTCTGTTTGTATCGAATGTCTAACACCTGTATAAATGAAGAAATTCAATCTTATAACTCAATTCATTTCCAACTCATTTGCATAACGTCTCTTGGCTTAAATGACGTCATTTCAAGGATTTGTAATGCTTTTTATAGCAATACTATGACCATAAATCGCCCAAAAATGGTTGAACAAGATTTAAATCAATTATTTCTGGCTAGGGCTTATAGACACTTTAATTTTTTTCGGGTACTTTCTTCTGTCACGAAGTCCAGCGGCTTATGACATCAACGTTACTGTTTTTCTTGGTTGTGCAGACCGTGACGAGTGTACGATGGATCCATCTCTGCTTCCTGGTTATCCTAGTTGCGACAATTTCTCCACATGCGTTAACACCCCAGGAAGTTCTACATGTAGATGCAAGCCAGGCTTTACCAGGGAACTTAAAAGTGAACCTTGTAAAGGTATTTTCACCAACACTGCATTTTCATAACATAATAATAATATTTTATTTGTTATAGGCTGATTATAATGGCAGCTTACAGCTGATGTGGGCCTGCTTTTACTCCTCACACACTCCTCACTACATTAACTGTTTTGGACGTACAACAGGGGACGCAGGCTTTCAGTTTTCTCCTGTTAGAATACTAAATTGCCGACGCTCAAAATTAAAATAAGCCAAAAAAGTAAACAGCAGGAAGCTAGTTGCTCAGTTATGCCTTTCAATAGTGTTTTAGGACTGTTTAAAACTCTTTAGTGTTATTTTAGACATTAAACATTCAAGTGTTTGATTTGAATTTCATCGCTCTAATCTTCGCTGCGGCTCTGGAGTTCGGAGCGAAGCGAGCGGGGATTTGGGCGAGAGAAAAAAGAGAGGGGGGAGGGGTTGGAGATAAGAGGAAGAGA
>JAOWCC010000673.1:0-31515 GCA_030867875.1 Actinernus sp. WN-2022 | reverse complement strand
GAACGTTTGAATCTCTCCGTTTGAGAATTTTACGGCACATTGAACGATTTTAATATTAGCTCGCGGTCAGGAATCTATGAATTCGCTGGAAAGATGAAATCTCTCCGTTTGAGAATTTTACGGCACATTGAACGTTTTTAATATTACCTCGCGGTCAGGAATCTATGAATTCGCTGGAAAGATGAAATCTCTCCGTTTGAGAATTTTACGGCACATTGAACGTTTTTAATATTAGCTCGCGGTCAGGAATCTATGAATTCGCTGGAAAGATGAAATCTCTCCGTTTGAGAATTTTACGGCACATTGAACGTTTTTAATATTACCTCGCGGTCAGGAATCTATGAATTCGCTGGAAAGATGGAAACTCTCCGTTTGAGAATTTTACGGCACATTGAACGTTTTTAATATTAGCTCGCGGTCAGGAATCTATGAATTCGCTGGAAAGATGAAATCTCTCCGTTTGAGAATTTTACGGCACATTGAACGTTTTTAATATTAGCTCGCGGTCAGGAATCTATGAATTCGCTGGAAAGATGAAATCTCTCCGTTTGAGAATTTTACGGCACATTGAACGTTTTTAATATTACCTCGCGGTCAGGAATCTATGAATTCGCTGGAAAGATGGAAACTCTCCGTTTGAGAATTTTACGGCACATTGAACGTTTTTAACATTAGCTCGCGGTCAGGAATCTATGAATTCGCTGGAAAGATGAAATCTCTCCGTTTGAGAATTTTACGGCACATTGAACGTTTTTAATATTAGCTCGCGGTCAGGAATCTATGAATTCGCTGGAAAGATGAAATCTCTCCGTTTGAGAATTTTACGGCACATTGAACGTTTTTAACATTAGCTCGCGGTCAGGAATCTATGAATTCGCTGGAAAGATGAAATCTCTCCGTTTGAGAATTTTACGGCACATTGAACGTTTTTAATATTACCTCGCGGTCAGGAATCTATGAATTCGCTGGAAAGATGAAATCTCTCCGTTTGAGAATTTTACGGCACATTGAACGTTTTTAATATTACCTCGCGGTCAGGAATCTATGAATTCGCTGGAAAGATGAAATCTCTCCGTTTGAGAATTTTACGGCACATTGAACGTTTTTAATATTAGCTCGCGGTCAGGAATCTATGAATTCGCTGGAAAGTTGAAATCTCTCCGTTTGAGAATTTTACGGCACATTGAACGTTTTTAATATTAGCTCGCGGTCAGGAATCTATGAATTCGCTGGAAAGATGAAATCTCTCCGTTTGAGAATTTTACGGCACATTGAACGTTTTTAATATTAGCTCGCGGTCAGGAATCTATGGATTCGCTGGAAAGTTGAAATCTCTCCGTTTGAGAATTTTACGGCACATTGAACGTTTGAATCTCTCCGTTTGAGAATTTTACGGCACATTGAACGTTTTTAATATTAGCTCGCGGTCAGGAATCTATGAATTCGCTGGAAAGATGAAATCTCTCCGTTTGAGAATTTTACGGCACATGGAACGTTTTTAATATTACCTCGCGGTCAGGAATCTATGAATTCGCTGGAAAGATGAAATCTCTCCGTTTGAGAATTTTACGGCACATTGAACGTTTTTAATATTAGCTCGCGGTCAGGAATCTATGAATTCGCTGGAAAGATGAAATCTCTCCGTTTGAGAATTTTACGGCACATTGAACGTTTTTAATATTAGCTCGCGGTCAGGAATCTATGGATTCGCTGGAAAGTTGAAATCTCTCCGTTTGAGAATTTTACGGCACATTGAACGGTTGAATCTCTCCGTTTGAGAATTTTACGGCACATTGAACGATTTTAATATTAGCTCGCGGTCAGGAATCTATGAATTCGCTGGAAAGATGAAATCTCTCCGTTTGAGAATTTTACGGCACATTGAACGTTTTTAATATTACCTCGCGGTCAGGAATCTATGAATTCGCTGGAAAGATGAAATCTCTCCGTTTGAGAATTTTACGGCACATTGAACGTTTTTAATATTAGCTCGCGGTCAGGAATCTATGAATTCGCTGGAAAGATGAAATCTCTCCGTTTGAGAATTTTACGGCACATTGAACGTTTGAATCTCTCCGTTTGAGAATTTTACGGCACATTGAACGTTTTTAATATTAGCTCGCGGTCAGGAATCTATGAATTCGCTGGAAAGATGAAATCTCTCCGTTTGAGAATTTTACGGCACATGGAACGTTTTTAATATTACCTCGCGGTCAGGAATCTATGAATTCGCTGGAAAGATGAAATCTCTCCGTTTGAGAATTTTACGGCACATTGAACGTTTTTAATATTAGCTCGCGGTCAGGAATCTATGAATTCGCTGGAAAGATGAAATCTCTCCGTTTGAGAATTTTACGGCACATTGAACGTTTTTAATATTAGCTCGCGGTCAGGAATCTATGGATTCGCTGGAAAGTTGAAATCTCTCCGTTTGAGAATTTTACGGCACATTGAACGTTTGAATCTCTCCGTTTGAGAATTTTACGGCACATTGAACGATTTTAATATTAGCTCGCGGTCAGGAATCTATGAATTCGCTGGAAAGATGAAATCTCTCCGTTTGAGAATTTTACGGCACATTGAACGTTTTTAATATTACCTCGCGGTCAGGAATCTATGAATTCGCTGGAAAGATGAAATCTCTCCGTTTGAGAATTTTACGGCACATTGAACGTTTTTAATATTAGCTCGCGGTCAGGAATCTATGAATTCGCTGGAAAGATGAAATCTCTCCGTTTGAGAATTTTACGGCACATTGAACGTTTTTAATATTACCTCGCGGTCAGGAATCTATGAATTCGCTGGAAAGATGGAAACTCTCCGTTTGAGAATTTTACGGCACATTGAACGTTTTTAATATTAGCTCGCGGTCAGGAATCTATGAATTCGCTGGAAAGATGAAATCTCTCCGTTTGAGAATTTTACGGCACATTGAACGTTTTTAATATTAGCTCGCGGTCAGGAATCTATGAATTCGCTGGAAAGATGAAATCTCTCCGTTTGAGAATTTTACGGCACATTGAACGTTTTTAATATTACCTCGCGGTCAGGAATCTATGAATTCGCTGGAAAGATGAAATCTCTCCGTTTGAGAATTTTACGGCACATTGAACGTTTTTAATATTAGCTCGCGGTCAGGAATCTATGAATTCGCTGGAAAGTTGAAATCTCTCCGTTTGAGAATTTTACGGCACATTGAACGTTTTTAATATTACCTCGCGGTCAGGAATCTATGAATTCGCTGGAAAGATGAAATCTCTCCGTTTGAGAATTTTACGGCACATTGAACGTTTTTAATGTTAGCTCGCGGTCAGGAATCTATGGATTCGCTGGAAAGTTGAAATCTCTCCGTTTGAGAATTTTACGGCACATTGAACGTTTGAATCTCTCCGTTTGAGAATTTTACGGCACATTGAACGTTTTTAATATTACCTCGCGGTCAGGAATCTATGAATTCGCTGGAAAGATGAAATCTCTCCGTTTGAGAATTTAACGGCACATTGAACGTTTTTAATATTAGCTCGCGGTCAGGAATCTATGAATTCGCTGGAAAGATGGAATCTCTCCGTTTGAGAATTTTACGGCACATTGAACGTTTTTAATATTAGCTCGCGGTCAGGAATCTATGAATTCGCTGGAAAGATGAAATCTCTCCGTTTGAGAATTTTACGGCACATTGAACGTTTTTAACATTAGCTCGCGGTCAGGAATCTATGAATTCGCTGGAAAGATGAAATCTCTCCGTTTGAGAATTTTACGGCACATTGAACGTTTTTAATATTAGCTCGCGGTCAGGAATCTATGAATTCGCTGGAAAGATGGAATCTCTCGGTTTGAGAATTTTACGGCACATTGAACGTTGTTAATATTAGCTCGCGATCAGGAATCTATGAATTTGCTGGAAATGTGGAATCTCTTCGTTTGAGAATTTTACGGCACATTGAACGTTTTTAATATTAGCTCGCGTCAGGAATCTATGAATTTGCTAGAAAGATGGAATCTCTCCGTTTGAGAATTTTACGGCACATTGAACGTTTTTAATATTAGCTCGCGGTCAGGAATCTATGAATTCGCTGGAAAGATGAAATCTCTCCGTTTGAGAATTTTACGGCACATTGAACGTTTTTAATATTAGCTCGCGGTCAGGAATCTATGGATTCGCTGGAAAGATGAAATCTCTCCGTTTGAGAATTTTACGGCACATTGAACGTTTGAATCTCTCCGTTTGAGAATTTTACGGCACATTGAACGTTTTTAATATTAGCTCGCGATCAGGAATCTATGAATTCGCTGGAAAGATGAAATCTCTCCGTTGAGAATTTTACGGCACATTGAACGTTTTTAATATTAGCTCGCGGTGAGGAATCTATGAATTCGCTGGAAAGATGAAATCTCTCCGTTTGAGAATTTTACGGCACATTGAACGTTTTTAATATTAGCTCGCGGTGAGGAATCTATGAATTCGCTGGAAAGATGAAATATCTCCGTTTGAGAATTTTACGGCACATTCAACGTTTTTCATATTAGCTCGCGGTCAGGAATCTATGAATTCGCTGGAAAGATGGGAACTCTCCGTTTGAGAATTTTACGGCACATTGAACGTTTTTAATATTAGCTCGCGGTCAGGAATCTATGAATTCGCTGGAAAGATGAAATCTCTCCGTTTGAGAATTTTACGGCACATTGAACGTTTTTAATATTACCTCGCGGTCAGGAATCTATGAATTCGCTGGAAAGATGAAATCTCTCCGTTTGAGAATTTTACGGCACATTGAACGTTTTTAATATTAGCTCGCGGTCAGGAATCTATGAATTCGCTGGAAAGTTGAAATCTCTCCGTTTGAGACTTTTACGGCACATTGAACGTTTTTAATATTAGCTCGCGGTCAGGAATCTATGAATTCGCTGGAAAGATGAAATCTCTCCGTTTGAGAATTTTACGGCACATTGAACGTTTTTAATATTAGCTCGCGGTCAGGAATCTATGGATTCGCTGGAAAGTTGAAATCTCTCCGTTTGAGAATTTTACGGCACATTGAACGTTTGAATCTCTCCGTTTGAGAATTTTACGGCACATTGAACGTTTTTAATATTAGCTCGCGGTCAGGAATCTATGAATTCGCTGGAAAGATGAAATCTCTCCGTTTGAGAATTTTACGGCACATTGAACGTTTTTAATATTAGCTCGCGGTCAGGAATCTATGAATTCGCTGGAAAGATGAAATCTCTCCGTTTGAGAATTTACGGCACATTGAACGTTTTTAATATTAGCTCGCGGTCAGGAATCTATGAATTCGCTGGAAAGATGAAATCTCTCCGTTTGAGAATTTTACGGCACATTGAACGTTTTTAACATTAGCTCGCGGTCAGGAATCTATGAATTCGCTGGAAAGATGAAATCTCTCCGTTTGAGAATTTTACGGCACATTGAACGTTTTTAATATTAGCTCGCGGTCAGGAATCTATGAATTCGCTGGAAAGATGGAATCTCTCGGTTTGAGAATTTTACGGCACATTGAACGTTGTTAATATTAGCTCGCGATCAGGAATCTATGAATTTGCTGGAAATGTGGAATCTCTTCGTTTGAGAATTTTACGGCACATTGAACGTTTTTAATATTAGCTCGCGTCAGGAATCTATGAATTTGCTAGAAAGATGGAATCTCTCCGTTTGAGAATTTTACGGCACATTGAACGTTTTTAATATTAGCTCGCGGTCAGGAATCTATGAATTCGCTGGAAAGATGAAATCTCTCCGTTTGAGAATTTTACGGCACATTGAACGTTTTTAATATTAGCTCGCAGTCAGGAATCTATGGATTCGCTGGAAAGATGAAATCTCTCCGTTTGAGAATTTTACGGCACATTGAACGTTTGAATCTCTCCGTTTGAGAATTTTACGGCACATTGAACGTTTTTAATATTAGCTCGCGGTGAGGAATCTATGAATTCGCTGGAAAGATGAAATATCTCCGTTTGAGAATTTTACGGCACATTCAACGTTTTTCATATTAGCTCGCGGTCAGGAATCTATGAATTCGCTGGAAAGATGGGAACTCTCCGTTTGAGAATTTTACGGCACATTGAACGTTTTTAATATTAGCTCGCGGTCAGGAATCTATGAATTCGCTGGAAAGATGAAATCTCTCCGTTTGAGAATTTTACGGCACATTGAACGTTTTTAATATTACCTCGCGGTCAGGAATCTATGAATTCGCTGGAAAGATGAAATCTCTCCGTTTGAGAATTTTACGGCACATTGAACGTTTTTAATATTAGCTCGCGGTCAGGAATCTATGAATTCGCTGGAAAGTTGAAATCTCTCCGTTTGAGACTTTTACGGCACATTGAACGTTTTTAATATTAGCTCGCGGTCAGGAATCTATGAATTCGCTGGAAAGATGAAATCTCTCCGTTTGAGAATTTTACGGCACATTGAACGTTTTTAATATTAGCTCGCGGTCAGGAATCTATGGATTCGCTGGAAAGTTGAAATCTCTCCGTTTGAGAATTTTACGGCACATTGAACGTTTGAATCTCTCCGTTTGAGAATTTTACGGCACATTGAACGTTTTTAATATTAGCTCGCGGTCAGGAATCTATGAATTCGCTGGAAAGATGAAATCTCTCCGTTTGAGAATTTTACGGCACATTGAACGTTTTTAATATTAGCTCGCGGTCAGGAATCTATGAATTCGCTGGAAAGATGAAATCTCTCCGTTTGAGAATTTTACGGCACATTGAACGTTTTTAATATTAGCTCGCGGTCAGGAATCTATGAATTCGCTGGAAAGATGAAATCTCTCCGTTTGAGAATTTTACGGCACATTGAACGTTTTTAATATTAGCTCGCGGTCAGGAATCTATGAATTCGCTGGAAAGTTGAAATCTCTCCGTTTGAGAATTTTACGGCACATTGAACGTTTTTAATATTAGCTCGCGGTCAGGAATCTATGAATTCGCTGGAAAGATGAAATCTCTCCGTTTGAGAATTTTACGGCACATTGAACGTTTTTAATATTAGCTCGCGGTCAGGAATCTATGGATTCGCTGGAAAGTTGAAATCTCTCCGTTTGAGAATTTTACGGCACATTGAACGTTTGAATCTCTCCGTTTGAGAATTTTACGGCACATTGAACGTTTTTAATATTAGCTCGCGGTCAGGAATCTATGAATTCGCTGGAAAGATGAAATCTCTCCGTTTGAGAATTTTACGGCACATTGAACGTTTTTAATATTACCTCGCGGTCAGGAATCTATGAATTCGCTGGAAAGATGAAATCTCCCCGTTTGAGAATTTTACGGCACATTGAACGTTTTTAATATTACCTCGCGGTCAGGAATCTATGAATTCGCTGGAAAGATGAAATCTCTCCGTTTGAGAATTTTACGGCACATTGAACGTTTTTAATATTAGCTCGCGGTCAGGAATCTATGAATTCGCTGGAAAGATGAAATCTCTCCGTTTGAGAATTTTACGGCACATTGAACGTTTTTAATATTAGCTCGCGGTCAGGAATCTATGAATTCGCTGGAAAGATGAAATCTCTCCGTTTGAGAATTTTACGGCACATTGAACGTTTTTAATATTACCTCGCGGTCAGGAATCTATGAATTCGCTGGAAAGATGGAAACTCTCCGTTTGAGAATTTTACGGCACATTGAACGTTTTTAACATTAGCTCGCGGTCAGGAATCTATGAATTCGCTGGAAAGATGAAATCTCTCCGTTTGAGAATTTTACGGCACATTGAACGTTTTTAATATTAGCTCGCGGTCAGGAATCTATGAATTCGCTGGAAAGATGAAATCTCTCCGTTTGAGAATTTTACGGCACATTGAACGTTTTTAACATTAGCTCGCGGTCAGGAATCTATGAATTCGCTGGAAAGATGAAATCTCTCCGTTTGAGAATTTTACGGCACATTGAACGTTTTTAATATTACCTCGCGGTCAGGAATCTATGAATTCGCTGGAAAGATGAAATCTCTCCGTTTGAGAATTTTACGGCACATTGAACGTTTTTAATATTACCTCGCGGTCAGGAATCTATGAATTCGCTGGAAAGATGAAATCTCTCCGTTTGAGAATTTTACGGCACATTGAACGTTTTTAATATTAGCTCGCGGTCAGGAATCTATGAATTCGCTGGAAAGTTGAAATCTCTCCGTTTGAGAATTTTACGGCACATTGAACGTTTTTAATATTAGCTCGCGGTCAGGAATCTATGAATTCGCTGGAAAGATGAAATCTCTCCGTTTGGGAATTTTACGGCACATTGAACGTTTTTAATATTAGCTCGCGGTCAGGAATCTATGGATTCGCTGGAAAGTTGAAATCTCTCCGTTTGAGAATTTTACGGCACATTGAACGTTTGAATCTCTCCGTTTGAGAATTTTACGGCACATTGAACGTTTTTAATATTAGCTCGCGGTCAGGAATCTATGAATTCGCTGGAAAGATGAAATCTCTCCGTTTGAGAATTTTACGGCACATGGAACGTTTTTAATATTACCTCGCGGTCAGGAATCTATGAATTCGCTGGAAAGATGAAATCTCTCCGTTTGAGAATTTTACGGCACATTGAACGTTTTTAATATTAGCTCGCGGTCAGGAATCTATGAATTCGCTGGAAAGATGAAATCTCTCCGTTTGAGAATTTTACGGCACATTGAACGTTTTTAATATTAGCTCGCGGTCAGGAATCTATGGATTCGCTGGAAAGTTGAAATCTCTCCGTTTGAGAATTTTACGGCACATTGAACGTTTGAATCTCTCCGTTTGAGAATTTTACGGCACATTGAACGATTTTAATATTAGCTCGCGGTCAGGAATCTATGAATTCGCTGGAAAGATGAAATCTCTCCGTTTGAGAATTTTACGGCACATTGAACGTTTTTAATATTACCTCGCGGTCAGGAATCTATGAATTCGCTGGAAAGATGAAATCTCTCCGTTTGAGAATTTTACGGCACATTGAACGTTTTTAATATTAGCTCGCGGTCAGGAATCTATGAATTCGCTGGAAAGATGAAATCTCTCCGTTTGAGAATTTTACGGCACATTGAACGTTTTTAATATTACCTCGCGGTCAGGAATCTATGAATTCGCTGGAAAGATGGAAACTCTCCGTTTGAGAATTTTACGGCACATTGAACGTTTTTAATATTAGCTCGCCGTCAGGAATCTATGAATTCGCTGGAAAGATGAAATCTCTCCGTTTGAGAATTTTACGGCACATTGAACGTTTTTAATATTAGCTCGCGGTCAGGAATCTATGAATTCGCTGGAAAGATGAAATCTCTCCGTTTGAGAATTTTACGGCACATTGAACGTTTTTAATATTACCTCGCGGTCAGGAATCTATGAATTCGCTGGAAAGATGGAAACTCTCCGTTTGAGAATTTTACGGCACATTGAACGTTTTTAACATTAGCTCGCGGTCAGGAATCTATGAATTCGCTGGAAAGATGAAATCTCTCCGTTTGAGAATTTTACGGCACATTGAACGTTTTTAATATTAGCTCGCGGTCAGGAATCTATGAATTCGCTGGAAAGATGAAATCTCTCCGTTTGAGAATTTTACGGCACATTGAACGTTTTTAACATTAGCTCGCGGTCAGGAATCTATGAATTCGCTGGAAAGATGAAATCTCTCCGTTTGAGAATTTTACGGCACATTGAACGTTTTTAATATTACCTCGCGGTCAGGAATCTATGAATTCGCTGGAAAGATGAAATCTCTCCGTTTGAGAATTTTACGGCACATTGAACGTTTTTAATATTACCTCGCGGTCAGGAATCTATGAATTCGCTGGAAAGATGAAATCTCTCCGTTTGAGAATTTTACGGCACATTGAACGTTTTTAATATTAGCTCGCGGTCAGGAATCTATGAATTCGCTGGAAAGTTGAAATCTCTCCGTTTGAGAATTTTACGGCACATTGAACGTTTTTAATATTAGCTCGCGGTCAGGAATCTATGAATTCGCTGGAAAGATGAAATCTCTCCGTTTGAGAATTTTACGGCACATTGAACGTTTTTAATATTAGCTCGCGGTCAGGAATCTATGGATTCGCTGGAAAGTTGAAATCTCTCCGTTTGAGAATTTTACGGCACATTGAACGTTTGAATCTCTCCGTTTGAGAATTTTACGGCACATTGAACGTTTTTAATATTAGCTCGCGGTCAGGAATCTATGAATTCGCTGGAAAGATGAAATCTCTCCGTTTGAGAATTTTACGGCACATGGAACGTTTTTAATATTACCTCGCGGTCAGGAATCTATGAATTCGCTGGAAAGATGAAATCTCTCCGTTTGAGAATTTTACGGCACATTGAACGTTTTTAATATTAGCTCGCGGTCAGGAATCTATGAATTCGCTGGAAGGATGAAATCTCTCCGTTTAAGAATTTTACGGCACATTGAACGTTTTTAATATTAGCTCGCGGTCAGGAATCTATGGATTCACTGGAAAGTTGAAATCTCTCCGTTTGAGAATTTTACGGCACATTGAACGTTTGAATCTCTCCGTTTGAGAATTTTACGGCACATTGAACGATTTTAATATTAGCTCGCGGTCAGGAATCTATGAATTCGCTGGAAAGATGAAATCTCTCCGTTTGAGAATTTTACGGCACATTGAACGTTTTTAATATTACCTCGCGGTCAGGAATCTATGAATTCGCTGGAAAGATGAAATCTCTCCGTTTGAGAATTTTACGGCACATTGAACGTTTTTAATATTAGCTCGCGGTCAGGAATCTATGAATTCGCTGGAAAGATGAAATCTCTCCGTTTGAGAATTTTACGGCACATTGAACGTTTTTAATATTACCTCGCGGTCAGGAATCTATGAATTCGCTGGAAAGATGGAAACTCTCCGTTTGAGAATTTTACGGCACATTGAACGTTTTTAATATTAGCTCGCGGTCAGGAATCTATGAATTCGCTGGAAAGATGAAATCTCTCCGTTTGAGAATTTTACGGCACATTGAACGTTTTTAATATTAGCTCGCGGTCAGGAATCTATGAATTCGCTGGAAAGATGAAATCTCTCCGTTTGAGAATTTTACGGCACATTGAACGTTTTTAATATTACCTCGCGGTCAGGAATCTATGAATTCGCTGGAAAGATGAAATCTCTCCGTTTGAGAATTTTACGGCACATTGAACGTTTTTAATATTAGCTCGCGGTCAGGAATCTATGAATTCGCTGGAAAGTTGAAATCTCTCCGTTTGAGAATTTTACGGCACATTGAACGTTTTTAATATTACCTCGCGGTCAGGAATCTATGAATTCGCTGGAAAGATGAAATCTCTCCGTTTGAGAATTTTACGGCACATTGAACGTTTTTAATGTTAGCTCGCGGTCAGGAATCTATGGATTCGCTGGAAAGTTGAAATCTCTCCGTTTGAGAATTTTACGGCACATTGAACGTTTGAATCTCTCCGTTTGAGAATTTTACGGCACATTGAACGTTTTTAATATTACCTCGCGGTCAGGAATCTATGAATTCGCTGGAAAGATGAAATCTCTCCGTTTGAGAATTTAACGGCACATTGAACGTTTTTAATATTAGCTCGCGGTCAGGAATCTATGAATTCGCTGGAAAGATGGAATCTCTCCGTTTGAGAATTTTACGGCACATTGAACGTTTTTAATATTAGCTCGCGGTCAGGAATCTATGAATTCGCTGGAAAGATGAAATCTCTCCGTTTGAGAATTTTACGGCACATTGAACGTTTTTAACATTAGCTCGCGGTCAGGAATCTATGAATTCGCTGGAAAGATGAAATCTCTCCGTTTGAGAATTTTACGGCACATTGAACGTTTTTAATATTAGCTCGCGGTCAGGAATCTATGAATTCGCTGGAAAGATGGAATCTCTCGGTTTGAGAATTTTACGGCACATTGAACGTTGTTAATATTAGCTCGCGATCAGGAATCTATGAATTTGCTGGAAATGTGGAATCTCTTCGTTTGAGAATTTTACGGCACATTGAACGTTTTTAATATTAGCTCGCGTCAGGAATCTATGAATTTGCTAGAAAGATGGAATCTCTCCGTTTGAGAATTTTACGGCACATTGAACGTTTTTAATATTAGCTCGCGGTCAGGAATCTATGAATTCGCTGGAAAGATGAAATCTCTCCGTTTGAGAATTTTACGGCACATTGAACGTTTTTAATATTAGCTCGCGGTCAGGAATCTATGGATTCGCTGGAAAGATGAAATCTCTCCGTTTGAGAATTTTACGGCACATTGAACGTTTGAATCTCTCCGTTTGAGAATTTTACGGCACATTGAACGTTTTTAATATTAGCTCGCGATCAGGAATCTATGAATTCGCTGGAAAGATGAAATCTCTCCGTTTGAGAATTTTACGGCACATTGAACGTTTTTAATATTAGCTCGCGGTGAGGAATCTATGAATTCGCTGGAAAGATGAAATCTCTCCGTTTGAGAATTTTACGGCACATTGAACGTTTTTAATATTAGCTCGCGGTGAGGAATCTATGAATTCGCTGGAAAGATGAAATATCTCCGTTTGAGAATTTTACGGCACATTCAACGTTTTTCATATTAGCTCGCGATCAGGAATCTATGAATTCGCTGGAAAGATGAAATCTCTCCGTTTGAGAATTTTACGGCACATTGAACGTTTTTAATATTAGCTCGCGGTCAGGAATCTATGAATTCGCTGGAAAGATGAAATCTCTCCGTTTGAGAATTTTACGGCACATTGAACGTTTTTAATATTAGCTCGCGGTCAGGAATCTATGAATTCGCTGGAAAGATGAAATCTCTCCGTTTGAGAATTTTACGGCACGTTGAACGTTTTTAATATTAGCTCGCGGTCAGGAATCTATGAAAACGCTGGAAAGATAAAATCTCTCCGTTTGAGAATTTTACGGCACATTGAACGTTTTTAATATTAGCTCGCGGTCAGGAATCTATGAATTCGCTGGAAAGATGAAATCTCTCCGTTTGAGAATTTTACGGCACATTGAACGTTTTTAATATTAGCTCGCGGTCAGAAATCTATGAATTCGCTGGAAAGATGAAATCTCTCCGTTTGAGAATTTTACGGCACATTGAACGTTTTTAATATTAGCTCGCCGTCAGGAATCTATGAATTCGCTGGAAAGATGAAATCTCTCCGTTTGAGAATTTTACGGCACATTGAACGTTTTTAATATTAGCTCGCGGTCAGGAATCTATGAATTCGCTGGAAAGATGAAATCTCTCCGTTTGAGAATTTTACGGCACATTGAACGTTTTTAATATTAGCTCGCGGTCAGGAATCTATGAATTCGCTGGAAAGTTGAAATCTCTCCGTTTGAGAATTTTACGGCATATTGAACGTTTTTAATATTAGCTCGCGGTCAGGAATCTATGAATTCGCTGGAAAGATGGGAACTCTCCGTTTGAGAATTTTACGGCACATTGAACGTTTTTAATATTAGCTCGCGGTCAGGAATCTATGAATTCGCTGGAAAGATGAAATCTCTCCGTTTGAGAATTTTACGGCACATTGAACGTTTTTAATATTACCTCGCGGTCAGGAATCTATGAATTCGCTGGAAAGATGAAATCTCTCCGTTTGAGAATTTTACGGCACATTGAACGTTTTTAATATTAGCTCGCGGTCAGGAATCTATGAATTCGCTGGAAAGTTGAAATCTCTCCGTTTGAGAATTTTACGGCACATTGAACGTTTTTAATATTAGCTCGCGGTCAGGAATCTATGAATTCGCTGGAAAGATGAAATCTCTCCGTTTGAGAATTTTACGGCACATTGAACGTTTTTAATATTAGCTCGCGGTCAGGAATCTATGGATTCGCTGGAAAGTTGAAATCTCTCCGTTTGAGAATTTTACGGCACATTGAACGTTTGAATCTCTCCGTTTGAGAATTTTACGGCACATTGAACGTTTTTAATATTAGCTCGCGGTCAGGAATCTATGAATTCGCTGGAAAGATGAAATCTCTCCGTTTGAGAATTTTACGGCACATTGAACGTTTTTAACATTAGCTCGCGGTCAGGAATCTATGAATTCGCTGGAAAGATGAAATCTCTCCGTTTGAGAATTTTACGGCACATTGAACGTTTTTAACATTAGCTCGCGGTCAGGAATCTATGAATTCGCTGGAAAGATGAAATCTCTCCGTTTGAGAATTTTACGGCACATTGAACGTTTTTAATATTACCTCGCGGTCAGGAATCTATGAATTCGCTGGAAAGATGAAATCTCTCCGTTTGAGAATTTTACGGCACATTGAACGTTTTTAATATTAGCTCGCGGTCAGGAATCTATGAATTCGCTGGAAAGTTGAAATCTCTCCGTTTGAGAATTTTACGGCACATTGAACGTTTTTAATATTAGCTCGCGGTCAGGAATCTATGAATTCGCTGGAAAGATGAAATCTCTCCGTTTGAGAATTTTACGGCACATTGAACGTTTTTAATATTAGCTCGCGGTCAGGAATCTATGAATTCGCTGGAAAGATGAAATCTCTCCGTTTGAGAATTTTACGGCACATTGAACGTTTTTAATATTACCTCGCGGTCAGGAATCTATGAATTCGCTGGAAAGATGAAATCTCTCCGTTTGAGAATTTTACGGCACATTGAACGTTTTTAATATTAGCTCGCGGTCAGGAATCTATGAATTCGCTGGAAAGTTGAAATCTCTCCGTTTGAGAATTTTACGGCACATTGAACGTTTTTAATATTAGCTCGCGGTCAGGAATCTATGAATTCGCTGGAAAGATGAAATCTCTCCGTTTGAGAATTTTACGGCACATTGAACGTTTTTAATATTACCTCGCGGTCAGGAATCTATGAATTCGCTGGAAAGATGAAATCTCTCCGTTTGAGAATTTTACGGCACATTGAACGTTTTTAATATTAGCTCGCGGTCAGGAATCTATGAATTCGCTGGAAAGTTGAAATCTCTCCGTTTGAGAATTTTACGGCACATTGAACGTTTTTAATATTAGCTCGCGGTCAGGAATCTATGAATTCGCTGGAAAGATGAAATCTCTCCGTTTGAGAATTTTACGGCACATTGAACGTTTTTAATATTAGCTCGCGGTCAGGAATCTATGGATTCGCTGGAAAGTTGAAATCTCTCCGTTTGAGAATTTTACGGCACATTGAACGTTTGAATCTCTCCGTTTGAGAATTTTACGGCACATTGAACGTTTTTAATATTAGCTCGCGGTCAGGAATCTATGAATTCGCTGGAAAGATGAAATCTCTCCGTTTGAGAATTTTACGGCACATTGAACGTTTTTAACATTAGCTCGCGGTCAGGAATCTATGAATTCGCTGGAAAGATGAAATCTCTCCGTTTGAGAATTTTACGGCACATTGAACGTTTTTAACATTAGCTCGCGGTCAGGAATCTATGAATTCGCTGGAAAGATGAAATCTCTCCGTTTGAGAATTTTACGGCACATTGAACGTTTTTAATATTACCTCGCGGTCAGGAATCTATGAATTCGCTGGAAAGATGAAATCTCTCCGTTTGAGAATTTTACGGCACATTGAACGTTTTTAATATTAGCTCGCGGTCAGGAATCTATGAATTCGCTGGAAAGTTGAAATCTCTCCGTTTGAGAATTTTACGGCACATTGAACGTTTTTAATATTAGCTCGCGGTCAGGAATCTATGAATTCGCTGGAAAGATGAAATCTCTCCGTTTGAGAATTTTACGGCACATTGAACGTTTTTAATATTAGCTCGCGGTCAGGAATCTATGAATTCGCTGGAAAGATGAAATCTCTCCGTTTGAGAATTTTACGGCACATTGAACGTTTTTAATATTACCTCGCGGTCAGGAATCTATGAATTCGCTGGAAAGATGAAATCTCTCCGTTTGAGAATTTTACGGCACATTGAACGTTTTTAATATTAGCTCGCGGTCAGGAATCTATGAATTCGCTGGAAAGTTGAAATCTCTCCGTTTGAGAATTTTACGGCACATTGAACGTTTTTAATATTAGCTCGCGGTCAGGAATCTATGAATTCGCTGGAAAGATGAAATCTCTCCGTTTGAGAATTTTACGGCACATTGAACGTTTTTAATATTAGCTCGCGGTCAGGAATCTATGGATTCGCTGGAAAGTTGAAATCTCTCCGTTTGAGAATTTTACGGCACATTGAACGTTTGAATCTCTCCGTTTGAGAATTTTACGGCACATTGAACGTTTTTAATATTAGCTCGCGGTCAGGAATCTATGAATTCGCTGGAAAGATGAAATCTCTCCGTTTGAGAATTTTACGGCACATTGAACGTTTTTAATATTAGCTCGCGGTCAGGAATCTATGAATTCGCTGGAAAGATGAAATCTCTCCGTTTGAGAATTTTACGGCACATTGAACGTTTTTAATATTAGCTCGCGGTCAGGAATCTATGAATTCGCTGGAAAGATGAAATCTCTCCGTTTGAGAATTTTACGGCACATTGAACGTTTTTAATATTAGCTCGCGGTCAGGAATCTATGAATTCGCTGGAAAGTTGAAATCTCTCCGTTTGAGAATTTTACGGCACATTGAACGTTTTTAATATTAGCTCGCGGTCAGGAATCTATGAATTCGCTGGAAAGATGAAATCTCTCCGTTTGAGAATTTTACGGCACATTGAACGTTTTTAATATTAGCTCGCGGTCAGGAATCTATGGATTCGCTGGAAAGTTGAAATCTCTCCGTTTGAGAATTTTACGGCACATTGAACGTTTGAATCTCTCCGTTTGAGAATTTTACGGCACATTGAACGTTTTTAATATTAGCTCGCGGTCAGGAATCTATGGATTCGCTGGAAAGTTGAAATCTCTCCGTTTGAGAATTTTACGGCACATTGAACGTTTGAATCTCTCCGTTTGAGAATTTTACGGCACATTGAACGTTTTTAATATTAGCTCGCGGTCAGGAATCTATGAATTCGCTGGAAAGATGAAATCTCTCCGTTTGAGAATTTTACGGCACATTGAACGTTTTTAATATTAGCTCGCGGTCAGGAATCTATGAATTCGCTGGAAAGATGAAATCTCTCCGTTTGAGAATTTTACGGCACATTGAACGTTTTTAATATTAGCTCGCGGTCAGGAATCTATGAATTCGCTGGAAAGATGAAATCTCTCCGTTTGAGAATTTTACGGCACATTGAACGTTTTTAATATTAGCTCGCGGTCAGGAATCTATGAATTCGCTGGAAAGTTGAAATCTCTCCGTTTGAGAATTTTACGGCACATTGAACGTTTGAATCTCTCCGTTTGAGAATTTTACGGCACATTGAACGTTTTTAATATTAGCTCGCGGTCAGGAATCTATGGATTCGCTGGAAAGTTGAAATCTCTCCGTTTGAGAATTTTACGGCACATTGAACGTTTGAATCTCTCCGTTTGAGAATTTTACGGCACATTGAACGTTTTTAATATTAGCTCGCGGTCAGGAATCTATGAATTCGCTGGAAAGATGAAATCTCTCCGTTTGAGAATTTTACGGCACATTGAACGTTTTTAATATTAGCTCGCGGTCAGGAATCTATGGATTCGCTGGAAAGTTGAAATCTCTCCGTTTGAGAATTTTACGGCACATTGAACGTTTGAATCTCTCCGTTTGAGAATTTTACGGCACATTGAACGTTTTTAATATTAGCTCGCGGTCAGGAATCTATGAATTCGCTGGAAAGATGAAATCTCTCCGTTTGAGAATTTTACGGCACATTGAACGTTTTTAACATTAGCTCGCGGTCAGGAATCTATGAATTCGCTGGAAAGATGAAATCTCTCCGTTTGAGAATTTTACGGCACATTGAACGTTTTTAATATTACCTCGCGGTCAGGAATCTATGAATTCGCTGGAAAGATGCAATCTCTCCGTTTGAGAATTTTACGGCACATTGAACGTTTTTAATATTAGCTCGCGGTCAGGAATCTATGAATTCGCTGGAAAGTTGAAATCTCTCCGTTTGAGAATTTTACGGCACATTGAACGTTTTTAATATTAGCTCGCGGTCAGGAATCTATGAATTCGCTGGAAAGATGAAATCTCTCCGTTTGAGAATTTTACGGCACATTGAACGTTTTTAATATTAGCTCGCGGTCAGGAATCTATGAATTCGCTGGAAAGATGAAATCTCTCCGTTTGAGAATTTTACGGCACATTGAACGTTTTTAATATTACCTCGCGGTCAGGAATCTATGAATTCGCTGGAAAGATGAAATCTCTCCGTTTGAGAATTTTACGGCACATTGAACGTTTTTAATATTAGCTCGCGGTCAGGAATCTATGAATTCGCTGGAAAGTTGAAATCTCTCCGTTTGAGAATTTTACGGCACATTGAACGTTTTTAATATTAGCTCGCGGTCAGGAATCTATGAATTCGCTGGAAAGATGAAATCTCTCCGTTTGAGAATTTTACGGCACATTGAACGTTTTTAATATTAGCTCGCGGTCAGGAATCTATGGATTCGCTGGAAAGTTGAAATCTCTCCGTTTGAGAATTTTACGGCACATTGAACGTTTGAATCTCTCCGTTTGAGAATTTTACGGCACATTGAACGTTTTTAATATTAGCTCGCGGTCAGGAATCTATGAATTCGCTGGAAAGATGAAATCTCTCCGTTTGAGAATTTTACGGCACATTGAACGTTTGAATCTCTCCGTTTGAGAATTTTACGGCACATTGAACGTTTTTAATATTAGCTCGCGGTCAGGAATCTATGAATTCGCTGGAAAGATGAAATCTCTCCGTTTGAGAATTTTACGGCACATGGAACGTTTTTAATATTACCTCGCGGTCAGGAATCTATGAATTCGCTGGAAAGATGAAATCTCTCCGTTTGAGAATTTTACGGCACATTGAACGTTTTTAATATTAGCTCGCGGTCAGGAATCTATGAATTCGCTGGAAAGATGAAATCTCTCCGTTTGAGAATTTTACGGCACATTGAACGTTTTTAATATTAGCTCGCGGTCAGGAATCTATGGATTCGCTGGAAAGTTGAAATCTCTCCGTTTGAGAATTTTACGGCACATTGAACGTTTGAATCTCTCCGTTTGAGAATTTTACGGCACATTGAACGTTTTTAATATTAGCTCGCGGTCAGGAATCTATGAATTCGCTGGAAAGATGAAATCTCTCCGTTTGAGAATTTTACGGCACATTGAACGTTTTTAATATTACCTCGCGGTCAGGAATCTATGAATTCGCTGGAAAGATGAAATCTCTCCGTTTGAGAATTTTACGGCACATTGAACGTTTTTAATATTAGCTCGCGGTCAGGAATCTATGAATTCGCTGGAAAGATGAAATCTCTCCGTTTGAGAATTTTACGGCACATTGAACGTTTTTAATATTACCTCGCGGTCAGGAATCTATGAATTCGCTGGAAAGATGGAAACTCTCCGTTTGAGAATTTTACGGCACATTGAACGTTTTTAACATTAGCTCGCGGTCAGGAATCTATGAATTCGCTGGAAAGATGAAATCTCTCCGTTTGAGAATTTTACGGCACATTGAACGTTTTTAATATTAGCTCGCGGTCAGGAATCTATGAATTCGCTGGAAAGATGAAATCTCTCCGTTTGAGAATTTTACGGCACATTGAACGTTTTTAACATTAGCTCGCGGTCAGGAATCTATGAATTCGCTGGAAAGATGAAATCTCTCCGTTTGAGAATTTTACGGCACATTGAACGTTTTTAATATTACCTCGCGGTCAGGAATCTATGAATTCGCTGGAAAGATGAAATCTCTCCGTTTGAGAATTTTACGGCACATTGAACGTTTTTAATATTACCTCGCGGTCAGGAATCTATGAATTCGCTGGAAAGATGAAATCTCTCCGTTTGAGAATTTTACGGCACATTGAACGTTTTTAATATTAGCTCGCGGTCAGGAATCTATGAATTCGCTGGAAAGTTGAAATCTCTCCGTTTGAGAATTTTACGGCACATTGAACGTTTTTAATATTAGCTCGCGGTCAGGAATCTATGAATTCGCTGGAAAGATGAAATCTCTCCGTTTGAGAATTTTACGGCACATTGAACGTTTTTAATATTAGCTCGCGGTCAGGAATCTATGGATTCGCTGGAAAGTTGAAATCTCTCCGTTTGAGAATTTTACGGCACATTGAACGTTTGAATCTCTCCGTTTGAGAATTTTACGGCACATTGAACGTTTTTAATATTAGCTCGCGGTCAGGAATCTATGAATTCGCTGGAAAGATGAAATCTCTCCGTTTGAGAATTTTACGGCACATTGAACGTTTTTAATATTACCTCGCGGTCAGGAATCTATGAATTCGCTGGAAAGATGAAATCTCTCCGTTTGAGAATTTTACGGCACATTGAACGTTTTTAACATTAGCTCGCGGTCAGGAATCTATGAATTCGCTGGAAAGATGAAATCTCTCCGTTTGAGAATTTTACGGCACATTGAACGTTTTTAATATTACCTCGCGGTCAGGAATCTATGAATTCGCTGGAAAGATGAAATCTCTCCGTTTGAGAATTTTACGGCACATTGAACGTTTTTAATATTAGCTCGCGGTCAGGAATCTATGAATTCGCTGGAAAGTTGAAATCTCTCCGTTTGAGAATTTTACGGCACATTGAACGTTTTTAATATTAGCTCGCGGTCAGGAATCTATGAATTCGCTGGAAAGATGAAATCTCTCCGTTTGAGAATTTTACGGCACATTGAACGTTTTTAATATTAGCTCGCGGTCAGGAATCTATGGATTCGCTGGAAAGTTGAAATCTCTCCGTTTGAGAATTTTACGGCACATTGAACGTTTGAATCTCTCCGTTTGAGAATTTTACGGCACATTGAACGTTTTTAATATTAGCTCGCGGTCAGGAATCTATGAATTCGCTGGAAAGATGAAATCTCTCCGTTTGAGAATTTTACGGCACATTGAACGTTTTTAACATTAGCTCGCGGTCAGGAATCTATGAATTCGCTGGAAAGATGAAATCTCTCCGTTTGAGAATTTTACGGCACATTGAACGTTTTTAATATTACCTCGCGGTCAGGAATCTATGAATTCGCTGGAAAGATGAAATCTCTCCGTTTGAGAATTTTACGGCACATTGAACGTTTTTAATATTACCTCGCGGTCAGGAATCTATGAATTCGCTGGAAAGATGAAATCTCTCCGTTTGAGAATTTTACGGCACATTGAACGTTTTTAACATTAGCTCGCGGTCAGGAATCTATGAATTCGCTGGAAAGATGAAATCTCTCCGTTTGAGAATTTTACGGCACATTGAACGTTTTTAATATTACCTCGCGGTCAGGAATCTATGAATTCGCTGGAAAGATGAAATCTCTCCGTTTGAGAATTTTACGGCACATTGAACGTTTTTAATATTACCTCGCGGTCAGGAATCTATGAATTCGCTGGAAAGATGAAATCTCTCCGTTTGAGAATTTTACGGCACATTGAACGTTTTTAATATTAGCTCGCGGTCAGGAATCTATGAATTCGCTGGAAAGTTGAAATCTCTCCGTTTGAGAATTTTACGGCACATTGAACGTTTTTAATATTAGCTCGCGGTCAGGAATCTATGAATTCGCTGGAAAGATGAAATCTCTCCGTTTGAGAATTTTACGGCACATTGAACGTTTTTAATATTAGCTCGCGGTCAGGAATCTATGAATTCGCTGGAAAGATGAAATCTCTCCGTTTGAGAATTTTACGGCACATTGAACGTTTTTAATATTAGCTCGCGGTCAGGAATCTATGGATTCGCTGGAAAGTTGAAATCTCTCCGTTTGAGAATTTTACGGCACATTGAACGTTTGAATCTCTCCGTTTGAGAATTTTACGGCACATTGAACGTTTTTAATATTAGCTCGCGGTCAGGAATCTATGAATTCGCTGGAAAGATGAAATCTCTCCGTTTGAGAATTTTACGGCACATTGAACGTTTTTAATATTAGCTCGCGGTCAGGAATCTATGAATTCGCTGGAAAGATGAAATCTCTCCGTTTGAGAATTTTACGGCACATTGAACGTTTTTAATATTAGCTCGCGGTCAGGAATCTATGAATTCGCTGGAAAGATGAAATCTCTCCGTTTGAGAATTTTACGGCACATTGAACGTTTTTAATATTAGCTCGCGGTCAGGAATCTATGAATTCGCTGGAAAGTTGAAATCTCTCCGTTTGAGAATTTTACGGCACATTGAACGTTTTTAATATTAGCTCGCGGTCAGGAATCTATGAATTCGCTGGAAAGATGAAATCTCTCCGTTTGAGAATTTTACGGCACATTGAACGTTTTTAATATTAGCTCGCGGTCAGGAATCTATGGATTCGCTGGAAAGTTGAAATCTCTCCGTTTGAGAATTTTACGGCACATTGAACGTTTGAATCTCTCCGTTTGAGAATTTTACGGCACATTGAACGTTTTTAATATTAGCTCGCGGTCAGGAATCTATGAATTCGCTGGAAAGATGAAATCTCTCCGTTTGAGAATTTTACGGCACATTGAACGTTTTTAACATTAGCTCGCGGTCAGGAATCTATGAATTCGCTGGAAAGATGAAATCTCTCCGTTTGAGAATTTTACGGCACATTGAACGTTTTTAACATTAGCTCGCGGTCAGGAATCTATGAATTCGCTGGAAAGATGAAATCTCTCCGTTTGAGAATTTTACGGCACATTGAACGTTTTTAATATTACCTCGCGGTCAGGAATCTATGAATTCGCTGGAAAGATGCAATCTCTCCGTTTGAGAATTTTACGGCACATTGAACGTTTTTAATATTAGCTCGCGGTCAGGAATCTATGAATTCGCTGGAAAGTTGAAATCTCTCCGTTTGAGAATTTTACGGCACATTGAACGTTTTTAATATTAGCTCGCGGTCAGGAATCTATGAATTCGCTGGAAAGATGAAATCTCTCCGTTTGAGAATTTTACGGCACATTGAACGTTTTTAATATTAGCTCGCGGTCAGGAATCTATGAATTCGCTGGAAAGATGAAATCTCTCCGTTTGAGAATTTTACGGCACATTGAACGTTTTTAATATTACCTCGCGGTCAGGAATCTATGAATTCGCTGGAAAGATGAAATCTCTCCGTTTGAGAATTTTACGGCACATTGAACGTTTTTAATATTAGCTCGCGGTCAGGAATCTATGAATTCGCTGGAAAGTTGAAATCTCTCCGTTTGAGAATTTTACGGCACATTGAACGTTTTTAATATTAGCTCGCGGTCAGGAATCTATGAATTCGCTGGAAAGATGAAATCTCTCCGTTTGAGAATTTTACGGCACATTGAACGTTTTTAATATTAGCTCGCGGTCAGGAATCTATGGATTCGCTGGAAAGTTGAAATCTCTCCGTTTGAGAATTTTACGGCACATTGAACGTTTGAATCTCTCCGTTTGAGAATTTTACGGCACATTGAACGTTTTTAATATTAGCTCGCGGTCAGGAATCTATGAATTCGCTGGAAAGATGAAATCTCTCCGTTTGAGAATTTTACGGCACATTGAACGTTTGAATCTCTCCGTTTGAGAATTTTACGGCACATTGAACGTTTTTAATATTAGCTCGCGGTCAGGAATCTATGAATTCGCTGGAAAGATGAAATCTCTCCGTTTGAGAATTTTACGGCACATGGAACGTTTTTAATATTACCTCGCGGTCAGGAATCTATGAATTCGCTGGAAAGATGAAATCTCTCCGTTTGAGAATTTTACGGCACATTGAACGTTTTTAATATTAGCTCGCGGTCAGGAATCTATGAATTCGCTGGAAAGATGAAATCTCTCCGTTTGAGAATTTTACGGCACATTGAACGTTTTTAATATTAGCTCGCGGTCAGGAATCTATGGATTCGCTGGAAAGTTGAAATCTCTCCGTTTGAGAATTTTACGGCACATTGAACGTTTGAATCTCTCCGTTTGAGAATTTTACGGCACATTGAACGTTTTTAATATTAGCTCGCGGTCAGGAATCTATGAATTCGCTGGAAAGATGAAATCTCTCCGTTTGAGAATTTTACGGCACATTGAACGTTTTTAATATTACCTCGCGGTCAGGAATCTATGAATTCGCTGGAAAGATGAAATCTCTCCGTTTGAGAATTTTACGGCACATTGAACGTTTTTAATATTAGCTCGCGGTCAGGAATCTATGAATTCGCTGGAAAGATGAAATCTCTCCGTTTGAGAATTTTACGGCACATTGAACGTTTTTAATATTACCTCGCGGTCAGGAATCTATGAATTCGCTGGAAAGATGGAAACTCTCCGTTTGAGAATTTTACGGCACATTGAACGTTTTTAACATTAGCTCGCGGTCAGGAATCTATGAATTCGCTGGAAAGATGAAATCTCTCCGTTTGAGAATTTTACGGCACATTGAACGTTTTTAATATTAGCTCGCGGTCAGGAATCTATGAATTCGCTGGAAAGATGAAATCTCTCCGTTTGAGAATTTTACGGCACATTGAACGTTTTTAACATTAGCTCGCGGTCAGGAATCTATGAATTCGCTGGAAAGATGAAATCTCTCCGTTTGAGAATTTTACGGCACATTGAACGTTTTTAATATTACCTCGCGGTCAGGAATCTATGAATTCGCTGGAAAGATGAAATCTCTCCGTTTGAGAATTTTACGGCACATTGAACGTTTTTAATATTACCTCGCGGTCAGGAATCTATGAATTCGCTGGAAAGATGAAATCTCTCCGTTTGAGAATTTTACGGCACATTGAACGTTTTTAATATTAGCTCGCGGTCAGGAATCTATGAATTCGCTGGAAAGTTGAAATCTCTCCGTTTGAGAATTTTACGGCACATTGAACGTTTTTAATATTAGCTCGCGGTCAGGAATCTATGAATTCGCTGGAAAGATGAAATCTCTCCGTTTGAGAATTTTACGGCACATTGAACGTTTTTAATATTAGCTCGCGGTCAGGAATCTATGGATTCGCTGGAAAGTTGAAATCTCTCCGTTTGAGAATTTTACGGCACATTGAACGTTTGAATCTCTCCGTTTGAGAATTTTACGGCACATTGAACGTTTTTAATATTAGCTCGCGGTCAGGAATCTATGAATTCGCTGGAAAGATGAAATCTCTCCGTTTGAGAATTTTACGGCACATTGAACGTTTTTAATATTACCTCGCGGTCAGGAATCTATGAATTCGCTGGAAAGATGAAATCTCTCCGTTTGAGAATTTTACGGCACATTGAACGTTTTTAACATTAGCTCGCGGTCAGGAATCTATGAATTCGCTGGAAAGATGAAATCTCTCCGTTTGAGAATTTTACGGCACATTGAACGTTTTTAATATTACCTCGCGGTCAGGAATCTATGAATTCGCTGGAAAGATGAAATCTCTCCGTTTGAGAATTTTACGGCACATTGAACGTTTTTAATATTAGCTCGCGGTCAGGAATCTATGAATTCGCTGGAAAGTTGAAATCTCTCCGTTTGAGAATTTTACGGCACATTGAACGTTTTTAATATTAGCTCGCGGTCAGGAATCTATGAATTCGCTGGAAAGATGAAATCTCTCCGTTTGAGAATTTTACGGCACATTGAACGTTTTTAATATTAGCTCGCGGTCAGGAATCTATGGATTCGCTGGAAAGTTGAAATCTCTCCGTTTGAGAATTTTACGGCACATTGAACGTTTGAATCTCTCCGTTTGAGAATTTTACGGCACATTGAACGTTTTTAATATTAGCTCGCGGTCAGGAATCTATGAATTCGCTGGAAAGATGAAATCTCTCCGTTTGAGAATTTTACGGCACATTGAACGTTTTTAACATTAGCTCGCGGTCAGGAATCTATGAATTCGCTGGAAAGATGAAATCTCTCCGTTTGAGAATTTTACGGCACATTGAACGTTTTTAATATTACCTCGCGGTCAGGAATCTATGAATTCGCTGGAAAGATGAAATCTCTCCGTTTGAGAATTTTACGGCACATTGAACGTTTTTAATATTACCTCGCGGTCAGGAATCTATGAATTCGCTGGAAAGATGAAATCTCTCCGTTTGAGAATTTTACGGCACATTGAACGTTTTTAACATTAGCTCGCGGTCAGGAATCTATGAATTCGCTGGAAAGATGAAATCTCTCCGTTTGAGAATTTTACGGCACATTGAACGTTTTTAATATTACCTCGCGGTCAGGAATCTATGAATTCGCTGGAAAGATGAAATCTCTCCGTTTGAGAATTTTACGGCACATTGAACGTTTTTAATATTACCTCGCGGTCAGGAATCTATGAATTCGCTGGAAAGATGAAATCTCTCCGTTTGAGAATTTTACGGCACATTGAACGTTTTTAATATTAGCTCGCGGTCAGGAATCTATGAATTCGCTGGAAAGTTGAAATCTCTCCGTTTGAGAATTTTACGGCACATTGAACGTTTTTAATATTAGCTCGCGGTCAGGAATCTATGAATTCGCTGGAAAGATGAAATCTCTCCGTTTGAGAATTTTACGGCACATTGAACGTTTTTAATATTAGCTCGCGGTCAGGAATCTATGGATTCGCTGGAAAGTTGAAATCTCTCCGTTTGAGAATTTTACGGCACATTGAACGTTTGAATCTCTCCGTTTGAGAATTTTACGGCACATTGAACGTTTTTAATATTAGCTCGCGGTCAGGAATCTATGAATTCGCTGGAAAGATGAAATCTCTCCGTTTGAGAATTTTACGGCACATTGAACGTTTTTAACATTAGCTCGCGGTCAGGAATCTATGAATTCGCTGGAAAGATGAAATCTCTCCGTTTGAGAATTTTACGGCACATTGAACGTTTTTAATATTACCTCGCGGTCAGGAATCTATGAATTCGCTGGAAAGATGAAATCTCTCCGTTTGAGAATTTTACGGCACATTGAACGTTTTTAATATTACCTCGCGGTCAGGAATCTATGAATTCGCTGGAAAGATGAAATCTCTCCGTTTGAGAATTTTACGGCACATTGAACGTTTTTAACATTAGCTCGCGGTCAGGAATCTATGAATTCGCTGGAAAGATGAAATCTCTCCGTTTGAGAATTTTACGGCACATTGAACGTTTTTAATATTACTCGCGGTCAGGAATCTATGAATTCGCTGGAAAGATGAAATCTCTCCGTTTGAGAATTTTACGGCACATTGAACGTTTTTTAATATTAGCTCGCGGTCAGGAATCTATGAATTCGCTGGAAAGATGAAATCTCTCCGTTTGAGAATTTTACGGCACATTGAACGTTTTTAATATTAGCTCGCGGTCAGGAATCTATGAATTCGCTGGAAAGTTGAAATCTCTCCGTTTGAGAATTTTACGGCACATTGAACGTTTTTAATATTAGCTCGCGGTCAGGAATCTATGAATTCGCTGGAAAGATGAAATCTCTCCGTTTGAGAATTTTACGGCACATTGAACGTTTTTAATATTAGCTCGCGGTCAGGAATCTATGGATTCGCTGGAAAGTTGAAATCTCTCCGTTTGAGAATTTTACGGCACATTGAACGTTTGAATCTCTCCGTTTGAGAATTTTACGGCACATTGAACGTTTTTAATATTAGCTCGCGGTCAGGAATCTATGAATTCGCTGGAAAGATGAAATCTCTCCGTTTGAGAATTTTACGGCACATTGAACGTTTTTAATATTAGCTCGCGGTCAGGAATCTATGAATTCGCTGGAAAGATGAAATCTCTCCGTTTGAGAATTTTACGGCACATTGAACGTTTTTTAATATTACCTCGCGGTCAGGAATCTATGAATTCGCTGGAAAGATGAAATCTCTCCGTTTGAGAATTTTACGGCACATTGAACGTTTTTAATATTAGCTCGCGGTCAGGAATCTATGAATTCGCTGGAAAGATGAAATCTCTCCGTTTGAGAATTTTACGGCACATTGAACGTTTTTAATATTAGCTCGCGGTCAGCGAATCTATGGATTCGCTGGAAAGTTGAAATCTCTCCGTTTGAGAATTTTACGGCACATGAACGTTTGAATCTCTCCGTTTGAGAATTTTACGGCACATTGAACGTTTTTAATATTAGCTCGCGGTCAGGAATCTATGAATTCGCTGGAAAGATGAAATCTCTCCGTTTGAGAATTTTACGGCACATTGAACGTTTTTAATATTACCTCGCGGTCAGGAATCTATGAATTCGCTGGAAAGATGAAATCTCTCCGTTTGAGAATTTTACGGCACATTGAACGTTTTTAATATTAGCTCGCGGTCAGGAATCTATGAATTCGCTGGAAAGATGAAATCTCTCCGTTTGAGAATTTTACGGCACATTGAACGTTTTTAATATTACCTCGCGGTCAGGAATCTATGAATTCGCTGGAAAGATGGAAATCTCTCCGTTTGAGAATTTTACGGCACATTGAACGTTTTTAATATTAGCTCGCGGTCAGGAATCTATGAATTCGCTGGAAAGATGAAATCTCTCCGTTTGAGAATTTTACGGCACATTGAACGTTTTTAATATTAGCTCGCGGTCAGGAATCTATGAATTCGCTGGAAAGATGAAATCTCTCCGTTTGAGAATTTTACGGCACATTGAACGTTTTTAACATTAGCTCGCGGTCAGGAATCTATGAATTCGCTGGAAAGATGAAATCTCTCCGTTTGAGAATTTTACGGCACATTGAACGTTTTTAATATTACCTCGCGGTCAGGAATCTATGAATTCGCTGGAAAGATGAAATCTCTCCGTTTGAGAATTTTACGGCACATTGAACGTTTTTAATATTAGCTCGCGGTCAGGAATCTATGAATTCGCTGGAAAGATGAAATCTCTCCGTTTGAGAATTTTACGGCACATTGAACGTTTTTAATATTAGCTCGCGGTCAGGAATCTATGGATTCGCTGGAAAGTTGAAATCTCTCCGTTTGAGAATTTTACGGCACATTGAACGTTTGAATCTCTCGTTGAGAATTTTACGGCACATTGAACGTTTTTAATATTAGCTCGCGGTCAGGAATCTATGAATTCGCTGGAAAGATGAAATCTCTCCGTTTGAGAATTTTACGGCACATTGAACGTTTTTAATATTAGCCTCGCGGTCAGGAATCTATGAATTCGCTGGAAAGATGAAATCTCTCCGTTTGAGAATTTTACGGCACATTGAACGTTTTTAATATTAGCTCGCGGTCAGGAATCTATGAATTCGCTGGAAAGATGAAATCTCTCCGTTTGAGAATTTTACGGCACATTGAACGTTTTTAATATTACCTCGCGGTCAGGAATCTATGAATTCGCTGGAAAGATGAAATCTCTCCGTTTGAGAATTTTACGGCACATTGAACGTTTTTAACATTAGCTCGCGGTCAGGAATCTATGAATTCGCTGGAAAGATGAAATCTCTCCGTTTGAGAATTTTACGGCACATTGAACGTTTTTAATATTACTCGCGGTCAGGAATCTATGAATTCGCTGGAAAGATGAAATCTCTCCGTTTGAGAATTTTACGGCACATTGAACGTTTTTAATATTAGCTCGCGGTCAGGAATCTATGAATTCGCTGGAAAGATGAAATCTCTCCGTTTGAGAATTTTACGGCACATTGAACGTTTTTAATATTAGCTCGCGGTCAGGAATCTATGAATTCGCTGGAAAGATGAAATCTCTCCGTTTGAGAATTTTACGGCACATTGAACGTTTTTAATATTAGCTCGCGGTCAGGAATCTATGAATTCGCTGGAAAGATGAAATCTCTCCGTTTGAGAATTTTACGGCACATTGAACGTTTTTAATATTAGCTCGCGGTCAGGAATCTATGATTCGCTGGAAAGTTGAAATCTCTCCGTTTGAGAATTTTACGGCACATTGAACGTTTGAATCTCTCCGTTTGAGAATTTTACGGCACATTGAACGTTTTTAATATTAGCTCGCGGTCAGGAATCTATGAATTCGCTGGAAAGATGAAATCTCTCCGTTTGAGAATTTTACGGCACATTGAACGTTTTTAATATTAGCTCGCGGTCAGGAATCTATGAATTCGCTGGAAAGATGAAATCTCTCCGTTTGAGAATTTTACGGCACATTGAACGTTTTTAATATTACCTCGCGGTCAGGAATCTATGAATTCGCTGAAAGATGAAATCTCTCCGTTTGAGAATTTTACGGCACATTGAACGTTTTTAATATTAGCTCGCGGTCAGGAATCTATGAATTCGCTGGAAAGATGAAATCTCTCCGTTTGAGAATTTTACGGCACATTGAACGTTTTTAATATTAGCTCGCGGTCAGGAATCTATGGATTCGCTGGAAAGTTGAAATCTCTCCGTTTGAGAATTTTACGGCACATTGAACGTTCTGAATCTCTCCGTTTGAGAATTTTACGGCACATTGAACGTTTTTAATATTAGCTCGCGGTCAGGAATCTATGAATTCGCTGGAAAGATGAAATCTCTCCGTTTGAGAATTTTACGGCACATTGAACGTTTTTAATATTACCTCGCGGTCAGGAATCTATGAATTCGCTGGAAAGATGAAATCTCTCCGTTTGAGAATTTTACGGCACATTGAACGTTTTTAATATTAGCTCGCGGTCAGGAATCTATGAATTCGCTGGAAAGATGAAATCTCTCCGTTTGAGAATTTTACGGCACATTGAACGTTTTTAATATTAGCTCGCGGTCAGGAATCTATGAATTCGCTGGAAAGATGAAATCTCTCCGTTTGAGAATTTTACGGCACATTGAACGTTTTTAATATTAGCTCGCGGTCAGGAATCTATGAATTCGCTGGAAAGATGAAATCTCTCCGTTTGAGAATTTTACGGCACATTGAACGTTTTTAATATTAGCTCGCGGTCAGGAATCTATGAATTCGGCTGGAAAGATGAAATCTCTCCGTTTGAGAATTTTACGGCACATTGAACGTTTTTAACATTAGCTCGCGGTCAGGAATCTATGAATTCGCTGGAAAGATGAAATCTCTCCGTTTGAGAATTTTACGGCACATTGAACGTTTTTAATATTACCTCGCGGTCAGGAATCTATGAATTCGCTGGAAAGATGAAATCTCTCCGTTTGAGAATTTTACGGCACATTGAACGTTTTTAATATTACCTCGCGGTCAGGAATCTATGAATTCGCTGGAAAGATGAAATCTCTCCGTTTGAGAATTTTACGGCACATTGAACGTTTTTAATATTAGCTCGCGGTCAGGAATCTATGAATTCGCTGGAAAGTTGAAATCTCTCCGTTTGAGAATTTTACGGCACATTGAACGTTTTTAATATTAGCTCGCGGTCAGGAATCTATGAATTCGCTGGAAAGATGAAATCTCTCCGTTTGAGAATTTTACGGCACATTGAACGTTTTTAATATTAGCTCGCGGTCAGGAATCTATGGATTCGCTGGAAAGTTGAAATCTCTCCGTTTGAGAATTTTACGGCACATTGAACGTTTCCCTTGAATCTCTCCGTTTGAGAATTTTACGGCACATTGAACGTTTTTAATATTAGCTCGCGGTCAGGAATCTATGAATTCGCTGGAAAGATG